>PVJI01026879.1:0-18415 GCA_004026765.1 Micronycteris hirsuta
CCGGATCGAGGCTGGGACACTGGCTCGAGTGCTGTGGTTTTGTCAGATGTCACCATCGGGAGGTTCTAAGGTAAGAGGACATGGAATGTCTCTGTGTTGTTTCTTAAAGATACATGTGAACCCACAATCCTTTCAAAACATTTTCTAACGTTTAATTGTTGAAAAATCCCATGCCACTGCCTTTCTGTAAACTAGTACTAATCTGCCCTCCCCTGCATATTTCCCCTTCCAGGGAACGGCCCCGGGCGGAAGGGCAGAGCGAGCCTTGGGGCCATGTGGCCCTGGATTTAAGTCCTTGCTTTTCACGTGGCAGCCCCAAAACCTGAGCGTGTCACTCATGCCCTCCAGGCCTCGTTCTGTCCCAGAGGGATAATTAAAGCCACTCTGAAGGGCTGGCCTGAGGTTAGAAAGAGTGTTTGCAAAGTGCAGCGAGGGTACCCAGCGCAGAGGAAATGCTTAGTGTGTGTGTGGGGGGGGGGGGGGCGTCCTCTCTCACCGACGCAGAGGGCTGGGTTCTATTTATCGGCATCTCCCCACCCTCCAGCCCGTACACCCCATAGACTTCACAGGGTAAATGCCTCATACGTGCACGCTGGGCTGAATTTGTAAAATAATGTATTTTATGGTCAGGGGACCTAGGTTAAAAAAAGAAAAAAAAAACCTGAGGCAGAAACACACTGAAATCAGAAATTGAAGACCAGCGCAGAAGGGAAGAACTACCTGGTGAAACGCAACCACTGGCATGTCAGCAGATCCGAGGGGCACAGGTCCCCCCACCAGGCATGATTCCGCCACATTCATTTCCTAGGCCATGGGCTCGACTTCAGGTCAGTTCACGACACGTCTCCAGGTGAAGGGCCCAGGAGAAGAGAAACCAGCGTCTGGAGGATTAAGTCCTAACACAGCTTCCTTTCTGATAAGCGGAGCCTCCCGCTCTTACGAAAGGCAACCTTGAGAATGAGGAAGATGTCTCTGTTTCTGCAGAATGACGATGGGGACGCCCGCACGTCACTTTGGTGGTCATATAAGCACAGACAGTAACGCCTGCGGTTGAATTCCTCCCCTAAACAAGACTGGCCCTCTGCCTGTCCGAGGCACTTTGAGCTGCCCCTTCCGTCCCCAGGCCCTGGGAGACCACCGAGGGTGTGGCCTGGGAGGCTGGGCTGTCAAATGCCAGTGGAAGTGGAAAAGCTTCGGGGAGGAGGGCCGGAGGCTGCTCAAGTTCAGCTGATGCTTCGATGAAAAAGCACCTTTATGAAGAGTCTTCCTGCATATAAGCCCCGGGGGCTGGGGGGGGGGGGCGGGGGCTCCTCTGCCTTGTTCATGGCCGTCTCCCCAGCGCCGGACCCATGCAGCACGCACTCAATACCTGTCTGTTGAATGAATGAAGGGCTTGCCTTTCTTGCGCCCAAGTGCCTTGGGTTACCAATCTCCACACTAAGTGCCTCTGTCCTCATGATGTCCAGTCCCAGGACAGAAGCCTCCACCCTGACATCTCCTCGCTGGTCCAGCACCTCCGTCCACCAAGCCTCGGGGGGAAGCACAGCTGCTAACATTGGGTGCGCCCAGACGGGGGCATCCCCCTGGCAAATGGGGAAGGACTGGACGGGTGTTCCCCTAGCCGGGTGTTCTCCCTGCCAGGGTGGGACACAGCAACGCCTTCATCGGCTGCTGAGCACAAGGAGGCTCTCCCGGAGGGTGCGCACCTGCCGGGGCTCCTCTGTCTGGTGCCGAGAGAGACCGCCGGGCCTGCTTCAACCCAGGGCTGGCCTGGGTCCTTCCAGGGGACACTGACGGTAACAGACATGCTCCTGAGACACGAGGCGGTGTCCCCTGACCTGCGAGCGGGGTACGTGGCATCCCCTTCTCCTGTGGCCGGAGCGTGTGTCCGGCGTGACGGGAGACGCAGGAGCAGCCGTCTCTGCCGAGGCAGGGGCTGCAGCCCTAGACCCCGAGCTCTCGCCGCTGGGACGGGCGAGGGCTTCGACTCCCTGGGCCTCAGTTTCCTCACACGCGTGGTAGAGAGAGAACCGTGTACGTGTTTGAGGGCCACGGTGAGATTAAATCACACACCACGTGCGAAACACCCGGCACACCACTGCAGGGCCGCAGGGGAAAGAAAATATTCCCAGTAAATGCCTCTGGCCGAACGCACGTCGGTTTAGGAAAAAACCAAAACCAAAAGCCTCAACCGCTGCCTCATCCCAGGAACGAGTCAACACTAGATGAATGATGCGCTCAACCAAGCCAGGCCCAAGGAGAGCGCTTCAAGAAGGGAACCGGAGGGTGTCCTCACGGTTCGGAGGCGGGCAACGCTTTCTTTAAAAGTGTCCAAAAAGCTCTGATTATGAAAGACAAGATGGATAAATTGGACTTCAGAAAAATCATGGACATACTTTCATCGAAAGATACCATTAAGAGAATGAGTGAAAAGTCCGGTCACAGGGAGAAGAGGTACCTGCCACGCCTGTATCTCTGTCCTCAACATAGGGAGAACTCCTACGAGTTAATAAGAAGGCAGAAATCACAATTGTAGAAACTGGGCAAAAGACCTGAAAAGGCACTTCAGGAAAGAGGACACCCAGAACCCAGGGCGCCTGCGAGTGTGCGCTCACCACCCTTCATCGCCAGGACGACTGCACTAGGAAAGCGCCGCTGAAGGGCTCCACTTGACGTGTGGGACAGCACGCGTGTCGGGGAGAATGCGAGAGCACCACGCTCACAGTCGCTAGCGTGAGGGTCTGCTGACGCGGCCCCGGCCGGGCCTCATCCTCAAAGCCAAAACCAACGCTGCGCCTCCCTTGGATGTGCACCTAGGGGCGTGCACTTCTGTGTTCTAGGTACAGAGAGTCAGGGCGGCAGTCTCTGGCCTGGTGGACACGTTCTACCTCGATCTGGGCGGTGGTTACACTTACACACGTGTGTAAAAATGCAGAAAGCTGCACACCTAACATCTGCGTGCTCTGCTGCAAATACGTGATATCCTACTAACTGCAATAAAAATCCACTAAGCACAAGCAAGATACATAGTAATCACTCAGAAAACTTAGCGACATATTAGTGTTCATTGCAATGCCACCACAGCAGATTTTTTCTTCTCACCCCCATCCCCTGGGGCCAGGTTCTATGGAAACACTACAGGAGCAACACAATACCTCTTAAATTCAACCTCAGAGCTCTTCAACTACTTCCGTTCTTCCTTTTGTCTCAGAATGTGTGCGTGAAAGTCAAAGACACCTTTGTTTCAAACAGTACCCCTGCTGATTACAGCAGGCGAGGCACTCAGCAGCACAAGGGCACAATCAAGCCAGCATCAAGAGCGGGACGGAGACAGGAGGAGGGAGGGCCCCTGATTATCAGATGCTGCGGAGAACCTGCAATGGCAGAAGCTCGGAGCCGCTGGCTTTCATTCTCCCCACGCTGCCCTTCCGGGGAGGCTTTGAAAATGCTGGAAAATCTCCCCTGAATATCCCCCTTTCGGGGAAGACATCCTGAGAATGGTCCACCCAAGAGCAGCGGTGACTCCCAAGGTGGGCACAGGTGTCCAGCTCGACCCAAATATCAGGAAATTCAGGAGGGGAGGGCAGGGCGAGAACCACCTGGCTCAGCAGCATTTCATTTCTTGGTAATTCGCAATGGGCTTTGGGTAAACCTTAAATGTTTACAGGATGAGTGGACTGGGCTTTGGGGAGGACAGGTGGGGATGGGGAGAGGGGAGAAGCAAATGAAACAGAAACTACAGAAGTCTCCAAGCACCACCTTCCACAGCGAGAACAACCTGGGAGAGACCGGCATGTGAGCGCACGCACACCTCTCAGCACATGCGGGTGAACACCAGCTGATCAGACCCCTCCAGTTCACACCTGGTTCGACGCGAGTGAAACCTGCACCCCGTGGAGATGGCCGCTCTCTGTGGGGACAGTTGCCTCCCTTCAAAACAGCTCCCCCAGAACCCCTGACATTCACAGGGAGGCCGGTCGGTCTGCATCCGACTTGACTGCACATCTTCACCGGCCCTAAAACACGGGTGGAATTACTACAGTTTGGGTGGATGCCGGTGAGTCGGTGAAGAGAGCTGTCTTTACGTTCACCCACGTTGGTGAATACGCTCTGGCTCGGCCTGCATCAGATCATAAACAAATCTGTACTTTCCGATATTCCCCAAACCAGCTGGTTGCCCAGCATGGGCTCCAGTGATGCCAATGCTGGGCCAAGGCACCGCTGGCTGGGTGCTGGGCCCCGTGGTGACTAGGGGGTGCTCTGCCAGGCTGAAGAAATGACGCCTGACACGTGATACGGAAGAATGGGGATGGCAGCAGCGGGCACTGAAGAGGCGCTAGAAGGTGAGAGGCAGGGGCAGGGAGGAGGCGCTGGACGGCTCAGCGGAGGGAGCGGAAGGGGCCCCGCCTCCTTTCACAACCCACAGAGCACGGCTGTCTCCCCTGCGGTTCGCACACCTGGAGCTTTTCTGGCTGCAAACTCGTGAAATGATCCTTGAAATTATATCACCAAGAGAAAATTTCCTTCACTGCTCATTTTGATATAATTTCAATAAAGGTACGGTATGCAAAATTATTTCTTCATTTCAGCCTGGCACTGGAAATGAAGTTCAGCTGATGAGCCAGTCTGCGGGACTCCCCGCCGAGCTGCGCATGCGCCAGCGGTGTGCTGGGACCCACAGGACCGGGCTCCCTGGCGGAGGTGGGGCTTCTCTCCCAGGGCGGAAATGAACAGCCCTTCAGGGGCAAGGGTGTCGTCAAGTTCATCCCCAGTGGGTGGAATCACGGATTTTGGATTTGCAATTGCTAGTGACACCCCAGACACCCAAATTCTTCAAACTGTTGTGTGAGCTTTGAAAAGGCCATCCCGCAGACGCCAATGTGTCAACCACCACGGACACACCTGTGCCCCCAACTGCGACCCAGACAAGGAGCCTGTATACGGGCCAGAGCCCGGGCCTGGAGGGGCGCAGGCAAGGCCGCAGGGCCCAGCGCATCTCTGCGAGACTCTGCGGGAGAGCGGAGAGAGGACTCTTCCTGAGACACATGGTAGAGTGATGGTCTTTAGTGACGGGTTTTTGATGACTTTATTAATTTATTAATTACTTATTTTTAGAGAGGGGGACAGAGAGCGAGAGAGAGGAAGAGAAACATCAGTGTGTAGTTGCCTCTTGCATGCCCCCTACTGGGGACCTGGCCTGCAACCCAGACTCAGACATGTGCCCTTACTGGGAATCAAACCTGCGACCCTTTGGTTGGCAGGCCGGCACTTGATCCACTGAGCAACACCAGCAAGGGCTTGATGACTTTTTAAAAGGTCATGATATATTTTTAAGACGTGTAGAGTTACAATGAATAATAAATTCCACTCAGCTTAAGAAATAAATGTTACCAAAAGAATTAACGTCTGTTCCTGATTACACCTTCCCCCAATTACACCACCATCATACCTCTCTCTGGTGACACCTTTTTCCCAAACACACCCTGAACATGTTTATCTTTTCTTTAGCCGTATGTGGTGCTGTTCGGTGTGTTTCCAAGTGTTTATAGTGTCGCACTGTTTCTACCCTGCTAGAACTTGCTTTTTCTTCCCAACCTTTCAATCGAGATTCATGTTAATACATGTAGTTCCAACCGACGCCTTGTCTCTGCTGTAGAATATAAATGAGCAACCTCTTTCTTCTCCCTCTTTTTTTGTTTTTCATCCTTTTCAAATTCCCTGTGTCAGACCTGTATGAGTTTCACCATCAGAAAAGAATAATGTCTGGAAAGGGAAGACAGCCCCCAGTCCTCCCCCTTCCTCGTCCCCTCTCTCAGGGAACGAGTGTGGAGTTGGAGCCTGGACCCCCTCCAGTCCACTCCCCGCCAATGACCGAGTCTTGCTGGTCGCCGCTTCTATCACATCTCAAACCCACTCTGCCCTCACGGCCTCACATCAGGAGTCCAGCGCTTTGTGCCTGGGTTGTGGTGATGCGCCTGTCCAGTCTTCCTCTTCTCTCCCTGTCCTAGTTCAAGCCCACTTCTGTTGATCCTAGCTGCTAACATCCCAGCTTCGGCCACCATTGGCTCAGCCTCGCATTTCTTCACCAGCTTCATCGCTCGCCTCCTGCCCGTGGCCTCGTTGCCAGAAGTGCCATTCTAAATCAGAAACCTGAACCTCATCCCACCTCCCCTCCACGCTCAAAATCCTTCAGTGACTTCTGGTCTTCAGGATGAAATCCAAACTCCGAAGCGAGACGTACAGCACCCTTGTAATCCGATCCTCGCCCGTCTGGCCTGCCTCGTCTCCCGCACCACCACAGAGCTGCTGGAATTCTCCAGACTGGCTGCACGCCCTGTCATCTCACCTGTGGTTTCTTCTGTCTGGACGCTCTCCCCTCCTCTCCCATCTGGCTGCCGCTGACCCCTGGTCCCTCAGGCCTCCTGGGAGCATCCTCAGGAGGTCCTTTCTGAGCCCCCCACTCTGTGACCCTCGGTATCTTCCATGTTGCCTCTCCCATGGGTGCTCATGCTGGTCAGCACCCACCTGTCCATCTCTCTTCTTCCCTGCACAGAGCTGGGCCACCAAGGCTGTGCTTTGCACCTTATATTCCCCAGACCCAGCTCCTGCCCACCCCTGGCAGGTGTCGGGTGAATGAATGCTGGATGACCTCTATCAGGCCACACGGGGGAAGGGATGGCCACATGCCTTTAGGGACACTGACGTAGTCATCTCATTACTGGAATCACTGAGAAACACGGCACTCTGAAAAGTGGATTTTCTACGTAAGTGACATTTCTCGCTTTAAGCAGGAAATACTTTATTTAGTATTTTAGTCAGAAGTGGTTTTAGAATAGTACCTGCCGACGGTGTTTGGCCCCCATTCTCTGGAACACCTCGACTGGTCGTCTCAGCCACATTTATTCTCACAGGTCTGAGCCCGTGCCCGACAGTTATCAAATACTTTGAGATTACTCCTGATTCTACGCTTCCCTGAATTTTTAAAGTAAGCAATGAAGACGTTTTTAACATCTCCCGACGCTGCACGGTTGTGGGTACCCGTCTCTACGTGGGAAATCAGCACAAGACTTCTTCCCTCATCAATGGGCCCCGGGGGGCTGAACTGCAAGGGGACAGCTGACAGCCCTTCTGCCAATGGCTTTCGCTGTCGCCTGTCACTTCTCAGTCAACAAGAGAAAGGCCAGTGTTGGCATCAGCCTCATGCAGTGATGTTCAGACGTGCAGCTGGGAGCAGGCTGGGCAGTGAGGCAAAGCCACGTGCCTCGGCATTGAAGCAGGTCCGCTCCCGCTGTTACCGGACGCGCCCTCCTCTCTCACTGCAGAGCCTGGCAGAGTGCGGTGAACCTGCCACCACGGGGCCAGTGCTGGTGGCAATGATCACGGAAGGGGTATCCTCTTGCTGTATCTAAGCAGCAGTCCAGTGGCTGAAAACACCAGCCAGCCAGCCAGCCAGATAGTCAACCAATCAGGCAACCAGGAGCCAGCCAGCCAGTCTTATCTTGTTTTTATACGATCCCAACTGGCAAAGTCAGGATATTTTATGTAACAGCTTAATCCAGAGTTGGTTTCCTTGAACAAGGAAGTCAGGAATATTTTTTGTAGCGTTTACTAATAGCCCCTGGTCATGCTCAAAATACCTGATGGAATTCTACTGGACTTAGACCCTCCTGTCCCAGAGAGAATGCACCATCCCATTACCTCTCACTGACGGTGTGAAACTGGGCACCTCGGGGAACTGCATGGTATTTGGATCTTTAAATTTCTAGGCTTTTTATTTTCTGTTATAATAGTGGCTGTCTGAAGCTGCACATTTCCTGTTCATAGTGCTTGCTCTTCACAATAAATGCCATACTTTTACACCATCACTGCATTTGTCTCTCAGCAACCTGAAGTTTGTTCTTTGAACAGAGCCACATGTAAAAGAGACTTTTTCCCTTCTCACTGGACATTTCTCATTGGCCAGCACGAACCTTCAAAATAGACTAAGCAAGGGCCCCAGTTCTTCAGTGCGTGGGCCTCAGCCTAAGATGAAAACACAGCAGCGACGACAGTCTTAGGTTTTAATTTCTGCATTTGCCTGCAACCGCAGGAACCCTGGAATTAATTTTCCAGTTTACTTCATGGGTAAAAACTACTTTTTACTTTGCTGAATGTTCAGGACACGGTGTAAAGGGCAAACGGTGCGCCGGCACTCTTGGCGCGTGGCTGGAGGCCTCTCCACGTCACCAAAGTGGACACTGTCACATGCCTGCCCCCCAGCCCCGGAAACCTTGCTGCCCTCGGGGCCCTGCACAGTGGCCTTCAGGGCCACTGGAGGGCATAGGCCTCACAGCGGAGGACCTCGTGGACACCCACGGACACGGACGCCAAAACACAGCTCTTCGCTGAGCACGAGAGACAGGCCCAGGGGTCCGTCGTGACAGACAAAGGCGCCCCCCACCTGGCCGCCTGCTCCTCTCCACCAGCAGACACTTCCCGCAATGGGCCAGACAGCGAACCTGGGTGTCGCAGGCCACGCGGTCTCTGTGGCAACTGCTTGGCGTGGCCACGGCAGCGGAGAGTGGCTGGGGACAACATGACACCGAATGGGCCTGGCTGTGCTCCTATGCTTTACACGCAGGGAGATGTGAATGTCATGTCATTTTCATTTGTTTTTCTTCCGGCACAGAAAAGCGTTCTTAGCTCAGAGTTTGCACAAAGACAGGCAACGCCATGTCCCAGGGCGGGATCTCCTGGTCCCACAGCGGCCCTGAGGAGCGGACTCAGCTCCGCACGTGTGTAGTGAGACGCTAGCACAAAGCCTGGTTCCCACCCTGGCCGTTCACACGCGGGTGTTCAGAGTGGACCAAAGATGGGGTCAGTGCGGGCGGCCCAGGTATCAGAATGGTCGGAAGAAAGTCGGGAGGCGTCTGGAAGAAAGAATCTTTGGAAAGTGCCCTAAGAATGTAGTTCACAGCCCGCCCTGGGTCTGACGCACGGGCCCTCATCTCCTGATGAATCGGAGTGACGGCGCCGTGTGTTTCTGCCTCTGGGGTCCTGGTGGAAATCCAGCCCATGCTCCGTGCCAGCATCGGGCGTGGCCGAGTGCTGGGGGCGGGTGGTTCCGTGGCGATAAGGCAGCGGGTTCGCAGGAATTCTGCAGCGAAGCTGTGGGTGTGGGCGTGAAATCGCAGGCAATTACATTTCATCATTGCTATACAAGTTTCTGCTAAATTCATTAAAATCTGCTCTCAGGATTTTGGGCCGTGGGACTGAAATTTCAGTGGACCTGACCGAAAAAGTAAAAGCCGGCGTTCACTCTCCCTGCTGCAGGGAACCGCAGTGCAGCGCACGGCCACGAGGCTTGGACGTGGCTGGCAAAGGTCACCTCCCAGATCTGCAGCTGCAAACTGAACAAGGGAACTCTCAGAGGAGCAATGCCGGGTCCCAAGCAGAGCGAGGACGGGGGCAGAGGCAGGCACAGCGGGCGGCATGTGCCTGGCACAGAGGGGAACCAGCCGGGTCTAGCTCGGCCCAACGACCTCCTAAGCACCCATCAACACCTCCAGAAAGCAGTGCAGGGAGAAACCAGAGGTGTAAATTTGAAAGTTAAGTGAGAAGAAAACCCCACTGAGAGATGAATGAGGAGGGTAAAAAGCTGTAACTAGGAAGGTCCCCAGGTCTTGGATGAAGCATTAATTCCTGGCAGCTGAAGAGCTAGAGGGGCCATCCCCAGCAGAGGCGCTAGCTGGCTTGTCCCCTCTAGGCCAGCAGAGTGGGACTGGCTGCCTAGGGGAGCCGCAGACCCTAGGGCACCTTGCCTGAGGGTGGGGAGCCTTGTTAGCACAGCCCAGAGGGGTCTCATGGAAGGAGGGGAGGAGGCCTGTCCCCTGCGGTCTGTATGCTCAGGCACACCTCCCTGGGTAGTAAGGATTTGGCAGGCCACCCCTCCCCTTCCCCAGGGTGACAACAAAGCCCAAAGGCCAGGGGCTGCCAGGACGGCCACCTGTCCCTGATGCTCCCTGTGGTCTTCCAGTGAGACCACAGTGCTGGCCCAGGGCAGGGGCAATGGGAGACAGAACCTCCGTCTCAGGGCCCTGCAGGAGGCAGAGCAGCCCCCCGCTCTGGTGGAAGTTCAGGCTCCGCTCCCTGTGCCACCCTGGGCGGCCACGTGGCCTGGCTGATGGGCAGCCCGGCCTGCCTGTCCAGTGCACACAGCACAATCTGCAGTTCAGTTAGCGGTTTCCCTGCCTTCCCCGGGACAGGGACAACCTCGGATTTGGAGTTGTCTGGATCAGTTTCAATGAGTATCGATGGCGTGGGTGTCTGGGCTCCTGTAGCCTGCCACTCAGAGCCCCATGACCACTGGAGAGGCCGCGAGACCGGAGCTCCCGGCAGAGCAATAAAACCACTGCAGTGCCCTTCCTTTTACAACGGACTGAACACACACTACCCAGCCCCCAGCGTGAGGCCGCGTTTTCACACTTTGCAGAAACAGACTCCTAGCACTTGGGGGTGTGATTCGGCTCACATCTCGTGGCTGTGTGCAAGGGTGTGCCAGAGCTACTCTTGTGGGCTTGTGAGAGACAAGTGTGTGCCTCTTCCCAGCTCTGGGTTCCGTGGCCTTGCACTGATAGCTTAAACCCGGCCACAGTGGGAGTATTGACAAACCACAGAAAGTGGCAAACACTACGACTCGGGGCAAACACCATGGCTTCCCCAACTGAGCTGGTTGTTTTATTTATTTTTTTAAGATTTTATTTATTTTTAGACAGAGGGGAAGGGAGGGAGAAAGAGAGGGAGAGAAACAGCAATGTATGGTTGCCTCTCACATGGCCCTCACTGGGGACCCAGCCCACAACCCAGGCATGTGCCCCAACTGGGAATCAAACCGGGACCGCTTGGTTCCCAGCCCACACTCAATCCACTGAGCAACACCAGCCAGGCCCAAGCTGGTTATTTTAAAGACTGATCAGCTCATTGTCCAGGCTCAGCTGGGCACTCATTGGGCAGAGTTCATCCAGCAACACAGGGGTCCTAACCCACAGCACGCCTGCCACATGCCTCCCACGGCCCCTACCACCTGATACGAATGGGCCACGCCCCCTGGCCCCAGATCCGGCCCCAGATCCTGCCCCAGACGCACAGGGAAATGGAGTCCCTCCTGGGCTTTGCCAGGGTTTAACCCAGAGTTGTAGGCCACCGCGTGCCAGGCTCCCATACTCGCTGGACGAGCAGAGGGTGGGGCCGGACACAGAGCGCCTCCAGACTCCGGTGCATAGCGCCACCCAGGCGTTGCCCTGGGCTCTGCCTGGAAGGGCTTCTGCAGATACGCAGGGCGCTCGTCTTCAACAGGGAGGAGGGCCTGCCCCTCGCAGGCGGAGACGGTGCCGACAGAAACCATAGCAACCTCCTCCACCTCACGCAGGAGCGGTCTGCTTGGTCCCCGGCCACCCCAGCACCCAGACTGGCCTTGTTTGCCTTTCCTCTGTCACCCACTTCTGCGCTGCACAACAGCCCCGTGTCCTTCACACACCCCCAGTCTCCCCAGGTCATCTGATTAAATGTTAAGATGAAGACCTCTTGGTGAGACTCACTTCTCAGTTTAGGAGTGAGACTCTAGACCCAAGGTTTAAAT
The DNA here is from genome assembly GCA_004026765.1 of Micronycteris hirsuta. Lineage (NCBI taxonomy): Eukaryota > Metazoa > Chordata > Mammalia > Chiroptera > Phyllostomidae > Micronycteris > Micronycteris hirsuta. The sequence goes on from PVJI01026879.1 coordinate 11,618, forward strand.
GCATATACACGTATGTGTCTGTGTGTATGTGTACATACACACACGTATAAGAATTTATATGTAAACTTTCAAACTTGTACACCAATCAACTTGCTGCTTAAAAGTAAGGCACTCGGAGGCCCCCCACGTTCTGCTCTTTAAAATGTCCTTTATGAGCATCCGAAACCAGCATTTTCCCCCGAAATAGGGCGTTCCTCCCTGCGCGGTGCTCCCAGGCCCTGAGCAGGCTGGTGCGAGGCACCTCAGCGCTCTGTGCTGTTGGACAGTTTGAAAACAGAAAACAAGGCTGAGAAAGAAGCCAGCCCCTGCGCGCGCTCTCCATCAGGGAGGAACAGCATGGCAGGCCAGCCTTCAGTGTGGCCCCGTGGCTGCCCTCCTCCCTGAAGGATCCAGAGGTGGGTCCCAGCAGCTCCCTCCTATTCTGAAACCGAACAGATGCAGCCTCAGACCCTCCGCTGCACTGTGGAAGCAAACGGCCCTAACGCGAGACTCCCAGCCACCGGGGACATGCTGGTTAAAATACCGAGTGCCCCTCCATACCTGCCTCCTGCTTCCACGCTCACAGCGAAGACCGCTGTCCTTCCCGCAGCTCTGTGGGCTCTCAAACTACTCTCCGGCCGTCAGTTACTGGTTCCCCCCGACAGTCCTGTGCGTGGACAGTCACCTGCCGGCCCGGAGCAGGACCGGGGCTCCAGCCCGCAGCCAGAGCAGGATGCCTGCCTTTGAGTCCCGACTCAGGGAATCTCAAACGGATAACCTTGGGCACACGACTTCACTCCACTTCGATTTGGTTTCCTTACCTTTTAAATATGCATGACCATCCTACCTACGTGATGAGGTTATTGAGTGGATCAAATGGAAGAGCTGTGCTCGGAAGATAGCAAGCCAACAATTGATGCTGTTTATCATTTTTTTATTTGACTAATATTATCGGGGGCCCCTGTGTGTCAGGCATCGCTAAGTGCTGGCGATACAATAGTGAAGAAAGCAGAACAAATCCTCGCCCTTCAGGAGACAGGCCTACAAAGGCGAAATCCTAAAGAGTTGCTTCGCAGTCCCAGACAGTTCTGGGCTGGCAAAACAAGGGCCGAAATGAAGGAGACAGGGGGCCGGTGGCCCACCCTGGCCTCTCCGAAGAGCCGACCCCAAGGCCAGAAGGAAGCAGCCGGCAGGGGAAGGGCGAAGGGCGTCCTAGCGGGAGGCCACACCCCGGGCAGACAGGACACTTCAGAGCAGAACGGACCCTGGTGAGACGGAGGGTCCAGGGCTGACCGAGCTGAGCTGGTGGCAAAGGGCGGCAGTGCAGATGACCAGGGGCTTTGATGTTTTCAGAAAAGCACTTGTGCCTGCGAGGGGGCACAAGGTGGAGGCAGGGAGCCCGGTGAGGGAGACGAGACGGGCGGGACTTGGTGATGGAGCGCATGCAGGGAAGGTGGCCAGGGAGGGGACTGGGAATGATCTCCAGATGTCCTACTGGGGCAGAACGGCGCAGGTGGGATGTCTCATTTAGACAGGTCCAGGCTGAGATGCGCACTTCCTGTCCTAAGGATGCACTGGGTGGGTGAGGGGCTGCAGAAAGCAGATCTTTTCATCCACGGGACCGTGCGAGATCCCCCAGGGAGAGAGGACAGGTGAGGACAGTCAGGGCCGGGTTGGATAAACACAGGGCTGGCGAATGAAGAGAACTAACTAGGAAAACGCAGCGTCCTGGAGCCCCAGCGGGTAGACTCGACAGTCCTCCGCTGCTAGGAGGGCAAGAAGTACCAAGGCAGAGAGGTGCCGCCCTGTCAACCTGGGTAAGAGCAGAGCCGGGCTGCCACGAGTGGGGGAGGGGAGGGGGCCGCAGACGGGCGAACGCTGCCCACGTCTGAGAAGCCAGCCTGAGCAGGAAGCAGAGACCTGGTCTCTTGAGAGAGACGCGCAGCCGAGGAAGGGTGTTTTTCGGGTGGGAGAGCGACGCAGATGGTCCCGGAGAGGAGACACGAGGCATCTGTCGTAGATCCTGTACAGGGAGAACAGGAGCACAGGGGGCTTGGGCCGCAGGCCAGAGGCCGGGCAGGTCTCCACACCAGTGTGCCGCAGTGTCTGCTGCCGCCGTGTGGCCCACGGCCAGCGCACCGCCCCTCAGCTCCCCGAGGTTTGCTGTCTCCCACTTGCTGAGGGCGGGTGGGGTGGCTGGGCTCGCGGCTCAAGGGGCCGCAGGCTAGAAGAGGTGGGCGCCCACGCCGTGCTCCCACCTGCTGCAGGAGGGGCTGCCCTGCTCACTCGGGCCAGACCAGGAAGGATTCAGTTCCTTGCAGCAGGAGGACCGAGGCCCCTGCTCCCTTACTGGCTGTCAGCCAGGGGGTGCCCTCGACTCCTAAGGGTGACACTCGGGTCCTCACCACGCGGTCCCCTCATCTGCACGTCAGCACCAAGCCTCCCTCGCGCTGAACATGTCTGACCCCAGGAAGGGCTGGACCCCGGAGGGGCTCCCCTGATTTCATCCGGCCCACCCCAGTCATCTTTCTTATGAATAACCCAAATTCAACAACTTTCGTGTGCTACTCACGGGGTGACATCCCACCCCATTCATAGCGGGGCCCATACTCGAGGGTGCGTAGACTGGGAGGTGGGGCGCTTGGAATTCTGCCCACCTGGGAGAGAGGAGCAGGGAGAAAGGGAGACGGCAGGGGCGTACTCAAGAGTTGAGTTGGGGGAAGGTGAGACCTTGGGGGTCCCTGCTAGGGGTCTGGGTGTCAGTACCGTCCCAGGGGGCTCATCTGCGGAGAGAGGTGCAGCAGGGGGCAGGCGGGCTGAGGGATGGAGCTGGAGGCTCACGGAGGGCTGCAGAGGGCGGGAGCCAGGGCCATGCTGCGCCTGGGGTGCGGCCAGGGCAGGAGCCAGTGCCAGCAATGGGGCACAGTGTGCTAGCGAAGCCATCAGGCTTTTCAGGGAGGGAGGGGACGGTCTGGGAGCAGTCACAGGGGTGGGAGGAGGCCAAGGATGCCCTGGAAGGCCCAGCCTGGGGTGGCCACAGGGGGTAGAAGGCAAAGTGCAGCAGTGGGAAGGGTCTGGAGTAATGAGACACCCATCCTTTGCACTGCATTTGACACAGAAAAGCAGTTCTTCCTGGGTTTCCTGCCTCCTGTATTGCACCACAAATCCTCACGATAAACTGTTCTTATGTGAAGGGACTTACATCGATCTTTGTTCCTTATAGCCTGGCAGGGCCACCCCGTGCCAGGCTCTGAGTCAAGGACACAGGGGAATGACACCTAGGTCTTCTGAGGGGCCCATGGCCTGATGCCAACCCACCGTAGAGCGTCATCACACCGGACAGACCCAGATGGGCCACACGGGGGGCTGAGCCAAGGGCGTCTCTCGGCAAAAAGTTTTGCAAACAGGCATGAACACTGAAAGAGTGAAAATTAGACCCCGAGGGCCGGCTGAGCAGAGAGGAGAGCGCGCCCCGGGAAGACGACCTGAGAGGGGGCGCTGCTCAGAGGGCGCCCAGCCAGAGCTCTCGGCAGGGCCTGTGGGGGGGGCCGTGCTGCCCCCGCCAACGGCTCCGAGTGTTACCAACACGTCGCCAGCCAAAACAACGTCAGAATGGACGACCCGTGGCTGCCCCGCCAACATCGGCCCTCAGCCCGGGATGGCCAAGTTCAGAAGGGCCCCCGAATGCCCGAAGTCCCTCTGAACCGGGCAGTGTGCGTCACCGCCACGCTTTTTTTAAAGAAAAAGGAAAAAGAGAAGCAATGCTTCTTTGTAGCTGGTGGCTCAGTGCATTACATGGTGGCTGCGCCACTGGGTCACGGTGACCCCTGTGATGCAGAGGGAACAGCAGGCACTGAAAAGAGCTCTTTAAAAATTGAATACTGCCGACGTGCTCCGTGAGCGCTGTGCCATGTTTCACGCCCGGCTCTGGCCGAGGCCCCCGCTCCTGCTTCGTTTCAGATCTGGTTCATGCTGCGTTCTCTCTGGTCCTTAATTCCCCTGCGCAGCACCCCAAGTGCCTGCGGACCCCAAGTCCTTGGCCAGGGACTTCCTGGGGGTGTGTCAGCCAGGGGAGAGCCGTGCCTGCCGCACCGGCGCTGAGGCACGGGGACGCTGCACACCGCCTCCCTCTCCTCTGCCAGCTCCCGTCCTGCTGGCTGGTTCTTTAACTTGCAGAATCTGATGCATTTAAATGGACCCCTTGAAGTGAATATATTATTACCCAGTTAGCACGGTTTTATTTCATGCTTCTATAATGTGATGCTCAGTGATTTTTAAGCACTAAAAGGAGTTAACTTGAAAACTTAATTAGGGGAATTTAGAGACTACATAGGATTCTTACTGGGTTTCTGAGAAGTTTGGAAGAATGCGTTAACATTCCCGAGACTGGTCTAACGGAGACCCTGGGGAGGGTTTTCGGAGCCATTGTGAAAGCATTTTCAAAGGCGCTGTTTCTTACAGCTTCCTGAAGTTGTTCCACGGAAAAGGAGGAAGACACCAACGGAATGCCACGGGTCCCAGGAGAAGCGGCCCTCCCCTCCCCCGCACTGACTCACTTCGGAGACCCCTGGGGAAGCCCCTGGGTGGCTTCTCCATCCTTGCTCAGGGCTCGGCTCTGCCCTTTTCCACACTTCCCGTCACTTACACTGAAGTGATCTCATTTAAAAGGAAAAAAGGTAAAAGTATTTGACTCACAATAGAATCTTCAAGACCCCCAAAACCCACGTCCACGGTGGGTGCATCCCCCTGGGCAGTGGTCCCCCCCGGGGCTGTTGCCTCCCCCTCCTCGGGATGCAGGCCCAGCATGGGCCCACAGCTGTGTCTACTTCCATTAAAACCGAGGTGCATGACCGTGGCCACTGCCAGGGAAATCGCCGTGGGCTTTGGCCTGAGCTCCTTCCAAAGCCGCCGGGTCAGGACCGTGAAGGTGACCAGATGTCGCGGCAGGCAGCCCAGCATGCCCACTGCTGACCTGCAACGTCTTCCTGGGAACGCTGAGACTCCTCACAGACGGGGTGGGGGGGGGTGAGGCCAGGACAGGATTCCTCCCTGCTCACCCCACAGGGGCTCCCAGGACCTCACACAAGCTCAGGGACGGGGGTGGCTCCCCAGGGTGACTCTCTCTCAGGAGCGCGGCCCCGGAGCCCTATGGCCGGGTCACCCAGGACCAGCCCAGTCTGGCTAGGAGGCCAGGCTGCTCCTGCTGCTGACTCGGCTGCCTGTTGCTTGTCCTCAGGGCGTCCCCACACCCTGGGAGGAGGCCAGGTGGGACATGGCGCATGAATAACAAATGAGCTCTCACCTCCCCAATGAACACGGCAGGCAAAGCACCCACTTGAAACACCCATTAGGTTCCTGGTTGCAAAGAGCAGCACAGCCTCCCAGGACTGGGGGGTGGGCAGTGAGGGGAGGGGGGAAGGTGGACCCTGCCCCAGGGTTGACCCTTGACCTACCACGCAGCACAGAAAGGCTCACTACCAGGGACTTGAAAGGACAGCTCCTCCTGGGTGGGGTGGGCTGGGGACCTGGGACACCAGATACACACAAACCTCAATACCTCAGGCTGCCACAGCCCCAGAGTCACCAGGGACAGGGTCCTAGTGCAGGTAGTCAGAGCCCCGCACTCCTGGAGACCCAGTACAGGGCACCCGTGCCCCTCAGAGGGGACAGTCCCCTGTTCTCGGTCGCCTCAGCAGAGCCCCCACAGCCGCGCTTCCCTTTCGGCCGGCCCCTGAGCACACCGGCCTTCCCCAGTCCTCCCTTGCACTTGCCTCGAGCTCTCATCCATGAGCCCCGCTCTCTGCCTCTCTGAGAGGTCTTAGGGACAGAACCCACCCCATCCTGCCCCCCAACCGTCCCTCCAGACATGGCTCCACCTGGAAGCTCCGCTGGCTCCCTGCCTGCGCCCCGGCACACGACGCAGGGCTGCACAGGACACGTGCATCCCCGTGTGCGGTTCAGCCCGAGTGTCTGTAGCCGTCAGCTCTGCCCTCCGGGCGGGTGTGCGGGGCCAGCTGCCCGCGTGGCCGCACACCGGCGTCCCTGCTCCCAGGAAGCAAGGCCCCAGGGCAGACTCATCGACTGCTTGCACACAGGTGTTTTGGTGAGATTTCATTCCAAAGGGTCTCACAAATCTGTATTTCCTGATGCAGTGTTACACCAAGCAACTTTCACTGAACTCTGTCCAAACTGAAAACCGCTGGAAAGTTGTACAGTGCTTGGCGTGTGTGTTACCCACGGCTAGAGAAAAGACAGAAGAAACGCAAGTTTCTCAGGAGCAATTGCCTAGTGAAATCTGCCATCGACTTGCTGTGGAATATGTCACATGTACATGTATGTTGGTGAAGTAATGGAAAAAAAAGTCTGTCTTACCGAGCACACGCCGGCAGGCCTCCTCGCAGGTGGTTCGCGCACTGACCCACCGCGGTCCCGGGGCTGACCGCCCCGTGCGGGGCTGTTATCAGCTCCACTTCAGAGACGGGGATGCTCAGCGTTCAGACGGTTTGTTCGGGACCACACACCTCTTACACGCAGAGGATGAGACGCAGACCTGAGAGCTCACGGTCTACCTGGGAACGACCTCCGCCCACTGGCGTGAGCCGGTGCGTCTGGGTGCTGCGTCAATGCGCCTCCAGGCCGGCTGTGGCCCGTTTCCTAAGGGCAGACACCTGACGAGCAGGAATGCACCTGGTTGCTGGCCAGCATCTGGAATGTGCTCAGAAAGCTACCGAGGACGGGGGTGGGATGGGGCTGCGTTGACGGTAAACAGCTGAGGGAAAGCCAGCACACCTGACTTCTCACTTCCGCGGCCCCGGGGGG
>PVJI01026880.1:0-18418 GCA_004026765.1 Micronycteris hirsuta
TGGGGACCTTGGTGGGGGGGCAAGGAAGAGTCCCACACTCACTGGTAAATAGCTGCTGGATACGAGGAAAGCCGCTGCCAGGCCCACCCAGGAGGATGCTGACTACAATCCAGGTGAGGCCCACAGTCACAACCAGGACAATGATGCGGAGGGGGCCTGGAGGCAGGACAGACAAGAGAAGGCCACTTCAGATGCCAGCAAGCTCCCAAAAGACCCCAGGGCCTCTTATGACCAGATCTCCCCATCCACTTGGGAAGAAGTGATCGGAGGAAATGAAGACCTGGAGACCTGTTGCCATCCACCAGGCGGGAGCCAGGGACCCGAGCTCCTGACAGGTGGAAGGAGGAAACTGAGTTCCACCTCCAAGGCTCTGGGCTTGGTTCTCCCTGGCACACACGGAGGGGCCTTCCAGAACTCACTGCTCAAGGGGGCTCCAGCACTCCCCCAGGAGCCTCCTAACTTCCTGCCTCTGAGGCTGACAATATTTGTGTTCTACACATTATGTCCTCTTTTTTCCTGCTATGACGGAGGAGGGCATACTTCTTTTTTTTCCCTAATTTTTAAAAATTACTTTATTGTTGTTCAATTAGAGTTGTCGAGGAGGGTATACTTCTTTTGAAGACCAGCCCTTTCACCTGCTTGGACCCCAAACTCTCCTCCCTGCTCAGATTTCTTGTAAGAACAATCATTCCATCTCTGTCTTTCTCTTCTATTTTCAATATCCCTCCTCACAAGAAAGCATAGGAGGAAAAGCCCTCCTTCAGAATCACATCCTATATAGCCACTGATCTCTCTCTCCTCTTTCCTATGAGTTCCTCCAAGTCACCTACACTGGTTCTTTTCATAGTCTCACCTCTCATTGTTTCACAACCTCCATAACCCCACCAAAACAACTTGTTTCCAAGGCCACCTATGACACGCTTGGTGTCAGCTTCCCAGGTCACCTGTCAGTCCCGATCTCTCTTGAACTCTCAGTTGACTGCCCAGGCCCTCCTGCTGAAAACACTTCTCCGCTGGCTTCCAGGACTCTACCTGGACATTCCTCATTCTCCTTGCTTAGATAATCCTCCTCTACCCTCCTGTGAAAAACTAGACTTTCCCAGGCTTCTGTCCCAGGCTCTCTTCTCATCTCCCTCTATACATTCTCCATGGATCATGTCATCCATTTCCATTGTCAGTTGCAATCTATATACCAATGACTCCTAAATGTATTTCTCTAGCTCAGTCCTCTGTCTTGAGCCAAGTCCATATATCCAACTGCCACTTTATCACCTCTATTTGGATATTCCACAGGTATCTCAAACTAACTGTTCAAATAGAACTTATCTCTCTTTCTCCTAAAATAAATGAATAAATGTCACTATTCCAGTATTTTGTATCTCAGTAAATGATTCTGCCATCCATCTAGTCAACTAAGTCTAAATGACTATGGGAAATCCCTAATATCCTACATCAGATCTAGTATCAAGTCCTGTTGTATTTTAGTTCCTAAAAGTCTCTAAAACTTGACCATTTTTTCCCGTGTCCACAATTTCCCATTTCCAATCTAAGGAACCATCACTTCTCCCATGGTGACTTTAGTAGTCCCCAGACTGCTCTCCCTGTTCTCTTTCTTAGCCCCTTTATATATCTGTCTAAAAACTAGTGACAGAAAATCTCTATATAAAGTACAAATTTGGCTCTCACTCCCTCCCCCACCACATACCAGTACTGCTTAAAACCTTTCTGTCTTTCCCCATTGTCCTTCAAAAAAACTCCAATATGCAAAATCTTTAACATGGTTTATAAACTCTGTGATATTTGTTTCATATCTCTCATTATTGTTTCACTCTTTGGCAGTCTTCCTTGGTTTTTACTTTTTAGAAACACTGCCTTTCTTTTAATTATTTTATAAATCCAGAAACTCATGACTCTGGGACTGTTCATATGCTGTTACCATTGCTTTGAATGTCTTTCTGCTTCCTCTCTTCACTTACAATTTGCTTACCTCACATTTATTCATTCTTTAGCTTACAGTATAAACAATCCCATTCATAGATAATCTTTGCTGATTATTCAACTCACACAAAATCAGATGTATATCCTGTCATAATTTTCTGTATTTTTCCTTTATAAATGCTAGCACAGATGGCTTCTATTTGATTATTTAATGACTGTCTCTTCTCACTATACAGTGTACTTGAAATTTCTACAATGATAAAGACCATATCTGTTGTTTGCTCATAATGAAATTTCCAGTGTCTTTTATGAGGGGGAGACCCCCAAAACAGAATTTATTTATAAAAAATTTTGTAATTATTCTTACATGTTTAAACTTCAGTCACCTTTAAAGTACTATCTATTTGATGCAATACACCTATTGAGACACTTTTTTCCACTGCTCAAAACAGTTTTTGAACTCGTCGATTTTGATGCCTTTGAGTGGCTTCTGCCATTTTTTGGTCTCACTTCTTCCACATTGGCAAAACATTTCCCTTTGAGGACTTTTGTTTCCAGGGAAACACAAAAAAGTCACTTGGAGTGAATAGGGATGTTGGGGAATGGGGGTCATGCCATTTTTGGTCAAAAACTGCTAAACACTCAGCACAATGTGGGTATGTGCTCTCATAAATCACCCATCATGAAATGGGCAAATGTATTGAAAGAGTCTTCAGAAAAATTCATTAAGGCCAAACACAGCCTCTCACAACAACGCCAGCTAGTACACTGATACAGATGGGTTCCTAGAACACTCACCTAGTGGGCGAAGCAAGTACTACAAGGGGCCACTCTTCAGGAGATAATTCTGGTTTGGGGGAGGTCCCCCCTCCTATGTGCCTGACATACAGAGGAGCTCAAAAATATTTGTGGAATGAACCTATTCTTTTTCAGTATTTATTAGAAAAGAAAGAACTCACTATATGCTGATTTCAGTTAAAAATACAAGTTTTCAAAATTACTATGTGTTTTTTTCTAAAACAATAAGGGAAAAAACACATAGTAATAAGTGGGATTATAGATTACAAGTTTCTCGTGCACATTTAAATAAAATCTATCCCAGACTGACTTCACTTGCACAGTTTGCAAGGCACTGCAATTTCCTATTTCTCTCCCATACTCCAATAAAGTATTTAAAGACACCATCCAAAAGCAACTCCTTTATGTTCTTTAACAGTATAGTTATTTCTTCTTTCCCATTTTTAGTCCCTTTGTTTGCTTCAATAGAAAGGGGTGATTTGGGAACTCTGGCAAAAGGACACAAATTATTAATTTGCTAAGTATTTGCTAAGGGGTTTCTTCAGCCAGAAAAATAGAACATTAGAATTAGATACTTTATAGATTAACATAACAGAATCAGAAGTAGACAGGCCAGCATCTTACTCAGCATGGTTTTTCCTGTACCTTCTGAAGGGTACTGGAGTCATTCTACTGCAGTCATCAAAGTTTTTTTTCTCTTGAAATAAGATTATAGGAACAGTCTCCTAACTACATTTTAGAAGATTAGGGGAAGAATGGTTATCTTCTTATTTCAGAGCACAGATAATAAAAGTGAGGAGAGAAAAATTTACACTAAGTCAAGTCCCTTTTGACAATAAACCCATTCAGTCTAGAAGTAATAGTCCATTACAGTCTGTAGTAATCCTCACATTTCAACCCAGGCCACCTCATTCAATGTGACAATGTTGATATACCTCTGGAGAAATAATTTCTTTATTCAAGAAGCCTACAGGCTTATGTGGAAGGCACCAGTATAGCCAAGTATTAGCCTAAATGTTTTTCATAAAAACCAGATCTTGTGTATTCTTTGTGGTCAGTGTTTTCCAACGTTACTGAAGTGTTGAGTACCAAACAGTCACTTAGTAGGCATTTCAGTCTGTTAATGGGGGTAATAAAAAAGTGTTTTGTCAGGAAAGCCACAAAGTCTTGGCCTGGAAAACAATCTTTCTGCTCTGATAAGACATTTCTTGGAATGACTCCCCCAGTGCACAATGGACTCCACAGAGGTTTCACGTGCTTTCTGGCTTTGTAGGAGTTCTATTTTCTGATTTAAAGGGTTGTAGGGAGCTGCAGTATAACTTCCCCTTTCTTTTCCTGAGTTTGGAACCAGCTGAAAATAGAGAAGTTATGCACATGGAGATAAAAACATTAACTTTATTACTGATAAAGCTAATTTGGATAATATGGCTTTCTTAACATTGCATCAAATAATTACTCAGACCTATTCATCCATTCTATAGTATCGTATAGATGATACTATACAACACAGGTATACTTATATGAAATTATGTCCCTGTAAATCTTAAGGAACAAAGAACTACGCAGGACCACATGCTTCCTTATAGTCTGCTGGAAACCAAGGGAACGAAAGGAAGAAGAGGCTCAGTTACACATGCTCAGTTCATGCTCCCAAATTTATCAGTCAGGTAAGTCACCAGAATCAGTTAAGTGAGGGAACCTACAGATAACAGGAAAGTGTAGGGGAAATCTTTTCTGGAAACCAGAGTGGAAAAATTGGTCTCCACTTCCCAGAACATCTTTCCACCTGCAACATTTAACATTCTAAAAAGCTATGCCTACAGATAGAGCCATTAGATATTTCCAAACTTTATATCAGTATTTTTATTGAGTATTTATTTTAACTTAATATTACTGGTAACTTTATGATACTATTGCAAATAACTAATTTGTTGGTGTTTCTCACTGTGAACATGTTGTGAGAGGTGCAACTATACAGTTCTATGATTTAATTATCATCTATAATCACTGATATAAATTGGCTAAAATACAACTAGAAATGTACAGGATGAAAGGAAAACACAGGAAGAACATGAAAAAAGGCTAAGATGCCTGCAGGGACAATGTATAACATAAAATGGTGAGCACCTATGACTACAGAAATCTCATATTATAATAAACCCTTAGAATTACAGAATCTGTAAAAGGTCTTAGGCACCATTTGCCCCAACTCATTTGATGCTAAGGTCCATAGAAGGTAAGCAAATTGTCAAAAATCAAAACAGCATATGTGAGCACAGGGAGGAAAGTGGAATTAAAATTCAGGTCTTCTGATTTCTATTACGTGATATATCACCAACATTTATCCTTTGAGCACCAGTCACATATGCTGATTCATGTGTGGTAAATGTTTGGGCCATATACGATATTAACATCTGATTTTAAAAAGATCAGAATTACTCAAATACCACTTGTCCCTTTCCTCCTTGTCAAAGATAATGCTTTTTATACTGGACTTATTAAAACTGTAGAAAGTGAAATTTTAAGCCCAATACAGGTGATGAAAAAAAAGGAAAGCAATAGTTCACTTAATAGGTTCAAGTTTTCTGACCAGGTGAATCATATTCATACTGAGAAAAGTTATGAATATGATCTTTCTTGACAATATTGAAGACTTATGGAGTATGGAAGAGGAACTCTGAAAGGTGCATAACACCATCATCAGGGAAATACAAATCTAAACCACAATAAGGTATCACCTCATATCTGTTAGGATAACTATTATAAAAAAATAACAAATGTTGGCCAAGATATAAAAAATTGAAATACTTGTACACTGTTGGTGGGAACATAAAATGGTGTAGCGGCTACAGAAAACACATAAAGGTTCCTCAAAAAATTAAAATCAAATTAGTGTATGATCCAGCAATCCTGCTCTGGGTACTTATCCCAAAGAACAGAAATCAGGATCTCAATTATTTATCTATGCTTGCATCTTCTTTTCAGTATTGTTCACAACAGTTAGGATATGGAAACAACTTGACTGTCCATTGACAGATTAACGGACAAATAAAATGTGGTATATACATGCATTGGAACATTTTTTATTGTTTTTTGAGTACAGTTGTCTCCATTTTCCCCATCCCCTCCCCCGTGCCCTGCCCACTCCCTCCTCCCACCCTCAATCTTAACTCCCTTTGGCTTTGTCCACGGGTCCTTTATACATGGACAACCTTGACAACCCTTCCTCTTCTTCCCCCCGTTACCCCCCTCCCCTTTGGTTACTGTCAGTCTGTTCTTTATTCCAATGTCTCTGTTTATATTTTGCTTGTTTGTTTGTTTTGTTGATCAGGTTCTGCTTCTAGGCATTATTCAGCCCAAAATAGAAGGAAATCCCATCATATGCAACAACATGGATAACTTTGGAGGACATTGTGCTAAGTGAAATAAACCAAAAACAGAAGAAAAAATGCTGTGTGATTCCACTTATAATGAGGAATCTAAAATTGTGAAACTCATGGAAACAGAGAGTAGAATGGTGATTGTTGGGTTGGGGGGGCAGGAAATGGGAGTTGTTCACTGAGCATAAAGTTTCAGTTATGCAGGATAAATAAGGTCTATAGACGTTCGGTACAATATTGTGCTCTTAGTTATAAATCCTGTATTATACACTAAAAATTTTGTTGCAAGGCGAGATTGATGGTATATGTTCTTATCACATTTTAAGAAATGGGTAAAAGATCTGAACAGACAACTGAACAAAGATGTTAATATATATAGATAGTAAATATGCATATGAAAAGATATTCATACCATATGTCATTAGGAATTGGATATTTAAAAAACAAAGAGACACCAGTACATACCTTAGAATGATGGAAATCCAGGAAACCCAAGATGGCAGAAGAGTAAGTAGAAGCTACACTAACCTCCTCCCAAGACCAAACTGGGATTAGAACTAAATTAAAGAAAAATCATCCTGAATAAGCAACTGACACTAGCTCGAGAGAAGCCTTGTAACTATGGACAGACAGAAGAAACTACTTCACCACAATGAGACTGGTAGGGAGTGTGGAGGTGCAAGAGGGCTGGCTGGGCTTCCACAAGTAGCAGCTGAAGTTACAGAGGGATATTTTAGCAGCAAGGGTGGGTACCGCCTGAGAAGTGTGGGACCTAAATCCCAAATTGGGCTCCCAAGCCTAGAGCACCAGAACCAGGAAAGGAACCCAAATAACATCTGGCTGTGAAGAGTTGTAGGGTTTCTGTCCACCAGAGAGAGAGAGCTGGACATGCAGAGCTCCTCTTAAAAGGCCAATGAACAAAATTCTGATTGCAGCCACTTACCCTTGGCTCCAGCAGAAGGAGGGCAGAGTGGAGTAGAGATGTGTGAGGAGAATCTGGAGTTGGTGGCTCTGGGGGAAAAAACTGAAGAATCAGCCATGAGGATCCCTGTGCTAAGTCATTCCTAACACTGCAGAAGTCATCTTTCTTGAGCAGAGCACTCCTCTCCAAATGGCATCAGCCTGAGGAGAAGCAATAGCCGCACCGGCAGGAATCCTTCTTGCCACACCCTGTAAAGTTTAAGCCAGGCTGCTGAATACAGCTGAAGGTTATTTCAGCTATTAAGCCTAACAGCAAAGGCAGATCTCTGGAGCTCTGAGACGTTAGCTGACCCTCCACCAGTCATGGGGCAGTGAAAGCTAGCCTTGGTACACAGCCTGGTATTTCTGCACACACTCAGGCCCAGCAGAGGGAGACACATGCTGTGGATAGATGATAGCTCCAAACAGATTTCCTAGGGCCAATAACAGGCACTGTCTGACATAAGTATGCACCAGAGTCTTTGCAGAGCTACCTAATACACAGAAACAAATACAAAGGAGTAGCAAAATGGGAAGACCAAGAAACAGACCCCAAATAAAAGAACAAGAGAATTCTCCAGAAGAACTAAATGAAATAGTGACAAGCAATTTATCAGATATAGAGTTTAGAGTAATAATTATAAGGATACTCAACAGCATGAAAAAAGACAGAGAAACCACAAAAAAGGACCAGTAAGTAATAAACAATGAATTATCTCAAATAAATAATATATTGAATGAATAAACAGTAAGTTAAATGAAGCTGAGGATCAAATCAGCGATTTAGAAGACACAGTAGAAAACAACACCCAAACAGAGAAGCAAAAAGAAAAAGAAAATTTTTAAAAATGAGAGCTTAATCTTACCCTTTATAACAGCATGGATGGAACTGGAGAGCATTATGCTAAGTGAAATAAGCCAGGCAGTGAAGGACAAATACCATATGATCTCACCTATAAGTGGAACCCTATCAACAAAACAAACAGGCAAGCAAAATACAACCGGAGACATTGAGGTGAAGAGCAAACTGACAGTGGCAGGAGAGGGGAAGGGAGAGGGATAGTGTGGGATAATAGGGGGAGGGCCATTAAGGAACGTGTATGAGGGACACATGGACAAAGCCAAGGGGGTGGGTTCAAAGGTGGGAGGCAGGGATAGATGGGGTGAGGTGGGGTGTGGTGGGGTAAAAATGGAGGCAATTTACTTGAACAAAAATAAAAAAATAAATTCAATTCAAAATAAAAATAAATTTAATATCTGTAAAAAAAAAATGAGAGCTTAAGAAACCTTGGGGACAACATGAAGCATAACAACATCCATGTCATGGGAATACCAGAAGGAGAAGAGAGTGAGCAACAGATTGAGAACCTAATTAAAGAAATAATGACTGAACATTTCCCTAATCTGGTGAAGGAAAAAGATAACCAAGTCCAGGAATTACAGACAGTCCAAACAAGATGGACCAAAAAAAAAACCTACACCAAGATACATTATAATTAAAATGGCAAAGCCTAAATACAAATAAAGAATCCTAAAAATCACAAGAGAAAAACAGTTATTACCTACAAGGAAGCTACAATTACACTGTGATTGTATTTCTCAACAGAAACATTTCAGGTCAGGAGGGATTGCCATGAAATATTCAAGGTGATGAAATGCAAGGACCTAAAACCAAGGCTACTTTACCTAACAAGGCTATCATTTAAAATTGAAGGAGAAATAAAGAGATTTCTAGACAAGAAAAAGCTAAAGGAGTTTGTGAATACCAAACCAGTATTGCAACAAACGTTAAAGGGCTTGCTACGAGAAGAAGAAAGAAGAAGGAGGAGGAGAAAGAGGAAAATAGTTAAAAAATAAAATGGTACTAAATGCATATCTATTAATAATCACTTAAATATAAATGGCTTAAATGCTCCAACCAAAAGACATAGGATAGGTGAGTGGATAAGAAAACAAGACCCATATATACTCATGTGCTCTCTCCAAGAGACCAGTCTCAAATTGAAAGATACACATAGACTAAAAGTAAAGGGATGGAAAAATATATTTCATGCAAATGGAGAGGGAAAATAAGCTGGGGTAGCAGTACCTATATCGTACAAATACACTTTAAAACCAAGGCTATAGTAAGAGAAAAAAGATACTACATAATGATAAAGGTAACAATCCAACAAGAGGATATAACCCTAGTAAACATTTACACACCCAACATAGGAGCACCTAAATATGTGAAGCAAATCTTGATGGACATAAAAGGAGAGATTGACAGAAATACAGTCATAGTTGGGGATTTTAATACCTGATTGAGTTCAATGGATAGGTCTTCCAGACATAAAATCAACGAAGAGAAAGAGGCCTTAAACAACACACTAGATCAAATTTATTTTTTATTTTTTTTATTTTTTAACTTTTTTATTGTTGTTCAAACATGGTTGTCTCCATTTCCCCAACACCACTCCCCCCCGCCCCAGCCATCCCCACTTCCTACCCACTTTGGTTTTGTCCATGTGTCCTTTATAGATGTTCCCGAAAACCCATCCCCCTTTACCCCAATTACCCCCTCCCACCTCCCCTCTGGTTACTATCAATTTGTTCTTAGTTTCAATATCTCTGGTTATATTTTGCTTGCTTGTTTGTTTTGTTGAGTAGGTTTCACTTATAAGTGAGATCATATGGTATTTGTCTTTCACCACCGGGTTTATTTCACTTAGCATAATGCTCTCCACTTCCATCCATGCTGTCGCAAAGGGCAGGAGCTCCTTCTCTCTTTCTGCTGCATAGTATTCCATCATGTAAATGTATCATAGTTTTTTAGATCAAATATATTTAATTGATATCTTCAGAGCATTTCATCTCAAAGAATTAGACTATACTTTGGAAGTGCACATGCAACATTATCTAGAATAGCCGACATGTGAGGACAGAACAAGTCTCATTAATTTAAGAAGATTGGAATCATATCAAGCATCTCCTCTGATCACAACGCTATGAAACTAGAGATCAATCAAAATAAGAACACTGAAAAACATACAAAGACATGGAAGCCACATAATATGTTATTAAACAATGCATGGGTCAACAACAAGATCAAGAAAGAAATCAAAACATACCTTGAAACAAATGAAAATGAAGACACAACAACCCAAAATCTGGGTGACACTGGGAAAGCAATCCTAAGAGACAAATTCATAGCATTAAAGACCTATCTCAAAAAGAGAAAAAAACTCAAATAAACAATCTAACTTTAAACTTAAAGGAACTTGAAAAGGAATAACAAACAGCCCAATGTGAGTAGAAGTAAGTAAGTAATAAAGATCAGAGCAGAAATAAGTGAAAAGAGTCTAAAAAATGATACAAAAGATCCATGAATGAAAGAGCTAGTTCTATGTAAAGATAAACGAGATTGGCAAACCTTCAACCAGACCCATCAAGAAAAAAAGAGAGAGGGCCTAATTAAATAAAATAAGAAATGAAAGAGGAGAAATAACAACTAACACCAAAGAAATAAATACAAAGGATTGTAAGAAAATAATATGAACATCTACATACCAACAAACTGGACAACCTGGATGAAATGGATAAGTTCCTGGAAACATACAATCTTCCAAAACTAAATCAGTAAGAATCAGAGATTCTGAATAGACAGATTGCACTTAGTGAAATTGAAATAGTAATCCAAAAACTCCCAACAAACAAAAGCTATGGACCAGATGGCTTCATGGGTGAATTTTACCAAACTTTCCAAGAAAAACTAACACCTTTCCTTCTCAAGCTATTTCATAAAATTCAAGAGGGAAGGCTCCCAAACTTTTTTTATGAGGCTCACATTACCCTAATTCCAAAACCAGATAAAGACACTACAAAAAAGAAAATTATAGGCAAATATCCCTGATGAACATAGATGCTAAAATCCTCAACAAAATATTTTTGTATTCTCTAAACTGAATACAGCAATGCATCAAAAAGATCATACACCTTGATCAAGTTGGATTTATTCTGGGGATGCAAGGTTAGTACAACATTCACAAATCAATAAATTCAATTTACCACATATACAAAAATGAAGGATAAAAACCACATGATCATATCAATATATGCTGAAAAACCATTTGATAAAATCCCATTTATAAAAACTCTCAGCAAAATGGGATTACAGGGAATATATCTAAACATAATAAAGGCCATATATGAAAAACCCACTGCCCATTTTTTAATTGGGTTTTTTGTCTTCCTGGAGTGGAGTTGTGTGAGTTCTTTATATACTTTGGAGATCAAACCCTTGTCCGAGGTATCATTGGCAAATGTGTTTTCCCATACTGTTGGTTCTCTTTTCATTTTAATGCTGTTTTCTTTAGCCCTGCAGAAGCTTTTTAATTTGATGAGGTCCCATTTGTTTATTCTTTCCTTTATGTCGCTTGCTTTAGGGGACATATCAGTGAAGATGTTGCTACATGGAATGTCTGAGATTTCCCTGCTGATGTTTTTCTCTAGGACTTTTATGGTGTCACAACTTATATTTAAGTCTTTTATCCACCTTGAATTTATTTATTTTTTTTAAAGATTTTATTTTTATTTATTTTTAGAGAGAGGGGAGGAGAGGGAGACAGAGAGGGAGAGAAACAGCAATGTACGGTTGCCTCTCACATGGCCCTCACGGGGACCTGGCCCGCAACCCAGGCATGTGCCCTGACAGGGAATCGAACCGGGACCCTCTGGTTCCCAGCTCGCGCTCAATCCACTGAGCTACACCAGCCAGGGCACCTTGAATTTATTTTTGTGTATGGTGTGTAAGTTGGTGATCGAGTTTCATTTTTTTGCAAGTAGCTGTCCAGATTTCCCAACACCATTTGCTGAAAAGGCTGTTTTCACTCAATTTTATGTTTCTTCCCCCTTTGTCAAATATTAATTGCCCATAGAGACTTGGGTTTATTTCTGGGCTCTCTGTTCTGTTCCATTGGTCTATGAGCCTGTTTTTATGCCAGTACCAGGCCATTTTGATTACAATTGCCTTGTAATAGAGTTTGATATCAGGTATTGTGATCCCTCCTGCTTTTCTCTTCTTTCTAAAAATTCCTGTAGCTATTTGGGGTCATTTATGGTTCCATATAAATTTCTGAAATGTCTGTTCCATATCTGTGAAAAGAGACACTTTTCCAAGGAGGACATACAGAGGGCCCAGAGACATATGAAAAGATGCTCAGCATCACAAGCCATCAGAGAGATGCAAATTAAAACCACAATGAGTTGCCACCTCACACCGGTCAGAATAGCCATCATAAACAAAGCAACAGACAAGTGTTGGAAAGGATGTGGAGAAAAGGGAACCCTACTGCACTCTTGGTGGGAATGAAGACTGGTGCAGCCACTGTGGAAAACAGTATGGAATTGCCTCAGAAAAATAAAAATGGAACTGCCTTTTGACCCAACAATTCCACTGCTGGGATTATACCCTAAGAGCCCTGAAACACCAATTCAAAAGAACCTATTCACCCCAATGTTCATAGCAGCACAATTTACAATAGCCAAGTGCTGGAAGCAACCTAAGTGCCCATCAGCAAATGAGTGGATCAAGAAGCTATGGTACATTTACACAATGGAATTCTACGCAGCAGAGAGAAAGAAGGAGCTTATACCCTTTGTGACAGCATGGATGGAACTGGAGAGCATTATGCTAAGCAAAATAAGCCAGGCGGTGAGGGACAAATACCTAATGATCTCACCTTTAACTGGAACATAATCAACAAAAGAAAAAAGCAAGCAAATATAAACAGAGACATTGAAATTAAGAACAATCTAACAATAGCCAGAGGGGAGGGGGACTGTGGGGAGAAGGGTTTTCAGGAACTACTATAAAAGACACATAGACAAAACGAAAGGGGAGGGTGGAAGCAAGGGAGGGAGGTAGGTTTGGATGGGGTGGGGGGAGGGGAGGGGAGAAAATGCAGACAACTGTAATTGAACAACAATAAAGTGTTTTAAAAAAAAACACTGCCAACATCATACTTAATGGGCAGAAATTGTATGTCCCCCTTGACAATGGGAACAAGATAGGGATGTCTGCTTTCATGTCTCTTATTCAACATAGTACTGGAACTCCTAGCTACAGCAATCAGACAAGAAGAAGAAATAAAAGTCCACCAAATTGGAAAGGAATAAGTAAAACTGTCTTTATTCACAGATGACATGATACTGTACATAGAGAACCCCAAAGATTCCAGTAAGAAACTACTAGAGCATATAAATGAATTCAGCAAAGTAGCAAAATCAATATACAGATATCTGTTGCATTTTTATATACCAACAACAAACTAACAGAAAGGGAAATTAAGAAAACAATCCCATTCACAATTGCTACAAAATGAATAAAACACCTAGGAATAAATCTAACCTAACCAAGAATGTGAAAGACCTGTACTCAGAAAATTATGAGTCACTGAAGAAAGAAATTGATGAAGATACAAATAAGTGGAAGCACATACAGTTTTCATAAATAGGAAGAATTAACATCATTAAAATGTCCATACTACCCAAAGCAATCTATAGATTCAATGCAATTCCTATCAAGTTTCCAATAATGTATTTCACAGAACTAGGACTAATATTTCAAAAATGTATATGGATCCACTGAAAGACCCACATAGCAACACTGATCTTGAGAAAGAACAGGGTTGGAGGAATCATGATACCTAATATTGTTATGGTGGAATGAGCCACCTTGAGAGGAAATAAAGGAAGGGCCCCAACAATTGCAATCTAATGAAGGCCTTAATACAGGAGACTAAAAACAAAAGCTCATACATTGACCCAGTAATCCTGAGTAATCCTGAGCCTGGTGTGATAAGGCTTCCAGGCTTTCCAAACAACAATTATGATAGTGTAGGAGTGGGGAATCCCTTGAAAGTCTGTGTGTATCATCTTCACTGCCTGGGAAAATGAAAGCCATGAGACAGCATTCATCCCTAGGCCTGGAAGGGAGAAGGGGAGGGAGACCACAGTGCCCAAAGAAAAACCCATAAAACAACTTTAGTTACTGTGTGCATTCTTTCACATATGCAAATGAACAAATAGAGTCTGGAGCAAGTAAGTATTCAGGCCAACAGACCCCCACACATACTTACATTTGGGTAGTCATGTATCCTCAGGGGTGAGATGGCACCACCTTTACCTGTCAATCAATATGTAACTCCCTCACCCCCATCCCACCATTTATATAAGCCCCCAAAACAAAGGACTCTTCTCTTGGCTTTCTTGGCTCTTTTTGCCACATGGGTGCCCCTGGCCACCTGGCCTATGCCCCTCCCAGGTGCTAGTCACTTGACCTCTGGCCACCCTGCTTTTGCCCCACCCCCCGCTCTAGCCACTCTTGCTTTTACTTTCCTGTTAGAACTTAGCACTAATAAACTTTGTTTGCATGACAGTAGGCTCACTGATCTGTAATTCTTTACTGTGCTGGCAAGAAGAAAAGAACTGAGTTTCTGGGAGTTTCTCCCGTAACAATATGAAACTATACTATAAGGCCATAGTAATCAAAAAAGCATGGCACTGGCACAAAAAGGACACATAGATAAATAAAAACAGAGTAGAGAGCCCCCAAATAAAGCCACATACTTACGGTAAGTACTCCACAGAGAAAGCACACATACAATGGACTAAAAGTAGTTTATTCAATAAATGGAGTAGAGAAAACTAGGACAGATATATGCAGAGAATGGACCTAGACCAACTTCTTACTCCACACACAAGAATAAATTCAGCCCTGGACAATGTGGCTCAGTGGATTAAGTGCCAGCCTGCAAACCAAAGGGGTTCTGGTTCGATTCCCAGCCTAGGGCACATGTCTGGATTATAGGCCAGGTCCCCAGTAAGGGGCACATGAGAGGCAATTACACATTGACATTTCTCTCCCTCTCTTTCTCCCTCCCTCCCCCTCTCTAAAAATAAATAAATAAAATCTTTTAAAAAAATAAAATACTCTTTAAAAAAGAATAAATTTAAAATGGATTAAGGCCTTAAATGTTAGAACAAAACCATAAAATTTTTAAATTAATTTTTAAAATTTATTTTATTTATTTTATTTATTTTTAGAGAGAGGGGAAGGGAAGGAGAAAAAGGGAGAGAAATGTCAATGTGTGGTTGCCTCTTGTGTGCCCTCTATTGGGGACCTGGCCCAAAACCCAGGCATGTACCCTGGCTGGGAATTGAACTGGTGACCCTTTGGTTCGCAGCCTGTGCTCAATCCACTGAGCTACACCAGCCAGGGCCCAAAACCATAAAATTGTAAAAGAAATCATAGGCAGCAAAATCTCAGATGTTGCTTGTAGCAATTTTTTATCAGATATATCTCTCCAGGCAAGGGAAACAAAAGAAATAACAAACAAATGGGACTACATCAAACTAAAAAGTTTCTGCACAACAAAGGAAATTATCAACAAAATAAAGACAACCCACAGAATGGGAGAATATATTCACTGATACATCTGATAAGGGGTTAATATCAAAAATTTATGAAGTACTTACAAAACTAAACATCAAAAAAACAAACAACCCCATTTAAAAATTGGCAAAGGGCATGAATAAGTGCTTCTCCAAAGAGGACAAACAGATGGCCAATAGACATATGAAAAGATGCTGAATGTCACTAATTGTCAGAGAAATGCAAATTAAAACTACAATGAGATAACATCTTGTATCTGTCAGAATGGCTATCTTTTTTTTAAGATTTTATTTTTATTTATTTTTAGAGAGAGGGGAAGGGAGGGAGACAGAGAGGGAGAGAAACAGCAATGTATGGTTGCCTCTCACATGGCCCTCACGGGGACCTGGCCTGCAACCTAGGCATGTGCCCTGACTGGGAATCGAACCTGGACCCTTTGGTTCCCAGCCCGCACTCAATCCACTGAGCTACACCAGCCAGGGCAGAATGGCTATCATTAATAAATCATCAAATAACAAGTGCTGGTGAGAATGTGGTGAAAGCGGAACCCATTTGCACTGTTGGTGGGAATGCAGACTGATGTAGCCACTATGGAAAGCAGTATGGAGCTACCTCGAAGAATTAAAAATGAATCTGCCTTCTGATCCAGTGATCCCACTTCTGGTAATATATCTAAAGGAACCCAAAACTCTAATTCAAAAGAACATAAGCACCCCTATATTCATTGCAGTGTTATTTACAATCTGCAAGATATGGAAGCTGCCCAAGTGTCCATCAATAGATGAGTGGGGAAAACAACTATGGGACATTTACACAGTGGAGTACTACTCAGCCACATAAAAGAAGAAAATTTTATCCTTTGTGACAGTATGGATGGACCTGGAAAGCATTTTGCTAAGTGAACTAAGCCAGTCAGAGAGAGACAAATACCGTGGGATTTCACTCATATGCAGAATCTAATGAACAAACTGAATTAACAAATAAAAAAGAGACAGATTCATGGGTGGAGAGCAGATAACAGCTAGGGGGGAGGAAGGTTAGGGGGTGGAGGGATTTGCAAAAGAGGAAAGGACTCATCGAAATGGACAACAGTGCAGTGATTGCTGGAGGGGGAGTGCTGTAAGAGTACTAAATGGTAATGGAAAAAATACAATAAAGATTAAATAAGTATTAGAACTTTTGCACAACAAATATGTAATTCCACATTGGCTGCATATATTTTACTAATCATGACAATATTTTTATTGAAATTTTGTCTTCTCATCTTAAATTTCAAAATAAACAAAATTAAATATTGGTGCTATACTGTGTTATTACTCTGTCAAAATAGAAAAAGGGAAAAGTTGAGGACTTCCGGCAAGATGGAGGCATAGGTGGACACGCCGTGCCTCTGCACACAACCAAATGAGAAAAAAACAGCAATTTAATTAAACAAAAACAGTCAGATCTGACAGAAAATTGAACTGTGAGGAAGTCCGACAACCAAGGAGTTAATGAAGACACATACATCCAGACAGGTAAGCAGGGCGGAGCCAGGTGGAGAGTACACAGCCACTCAGCAGCCAGCCAGGCAGTGAGCACACGGCAAGACCGAGGTTTGTGGAGTGGTACCGGCAACGCTGCAGGACACCGAGAGGGGTGTGCCTGACCAAGACGCGACCAGCACCCAGCCCACCCGGACCCAGCGGTGCCGAGACTGGTGGACCGGGCAGGTCTGCATTCGAGTGCAGACAAACCGGGAGAAAAAGCAGGGCACAACCCATCAAAGCAGGGAAATAAAACCTCAAATCACCAATTGAAAACACCTGTGGGAGTTGAGGCAGTGGCGGGAGGAACTCCCGGCCTCACAGGAGAGTTCGCTGGGGAGACCCACGGGGGCTTGGAACTGTGCGGCCGTCCACCGACCCCAGAGTGACCCCAGAGCCAGCGCAGAGGGGCTCAACTTGCTTGTGGGAAGCGGTGTGGGTGCGGAGAGAGGAGCAAGTTCCATTGTTCTCGCAGGTCCCGCCTCCACAGGCTGTGTCACAACACAACAACTGTGAGTTTCCCCTGCCCTGGTGAACGCCTAAGGCTCCGCCCCTTAAAGTAACAGCACACCGAGAAAAAAAAATGGCCCAAATGAAAGAACACATCAAAGCTCCAGAAAAAATACAACTAAGTGATGAAGAGATAGCCAACCTATCAGATGCACAGTTCAAAGCACTGGTAATCAGGATGCTCACAGGATTCAAAGAAAGATTGTCACAATTACTTGAACAAATGAAGGATAATATAAAGGAAATGAGAAATCTGCAGGGAACCAATAGGGATGAGAACGACACTGGAACTCATATCAACAAAGTGGACCAGCAGAAAGAAAAAAACATTCAACCAGAAAAGAATGAAGAAACAATTCAAAAAAATGAGAAGAGGCTTAGGAACCTCCAGGACATCTTTAAACGTCCCAACATCCGAGTCATAGGGGTGCCAGAAGGAGAAGAGAAAGACCAAGGGATTGAAAACTTATCTGAACAAATAATGAAGGAGAACTTCCCCAAGCTGGTGAAGGAAATAGACTTGCAGAAAGTCCAGGAGCTCAGAGAGTCCCAAAGAAGTTGGACCCAAAGAGGAACACACCAAGACACATCGTAATTACATTACCCAAGATTAAAAATAAGGAGAGAATTCTAGAAGCAGCAAGAGAAAAGGAGACAGTTACCTACAAAGGAGTTCCCATAAGGCTGTCAGCTGATTTCTCAAAAGAGACCTTGCAGGCAAGAAGGGGCTGGAGAGAAGTATTCCAAGTCATGAAAGGCAAGGACCTACATCCAAGAATACTCTATCCAGCAAAGCTATCATTTAGAATGGAAGGGCAGATAAAGTGCTTCTCAGATAAGGTCAAGTTCAAGGAGTTCATCATCACCCAGCC
>PVJI01026881.1:0-18416 GCA_004026765.1 Micronycteris hirsuta
CCATTTGTTTGTGTCTTCCATGATTTCTCTCTTCAGTGTTGTGTAGTTTTCTGAGTACAGGTCTTTTACCTCCTTGGTTAGGTTTATTCCCAGGTATTTTATTTTTTTTTGTTGCTATATCAAATGGGATTTTTTTCCTGATTTCTGTTTCTGCTGTTTCACTGTTGGTATACAAAAGTGCCTTTGATTTCTGGATATTCACTTTATATCCTGCTGTCTTGCCAAATTCAATTATTAGATCGAGTAGTTTTTTGGTGGAGTCTATAGGATTTTCTAAGTATACTATCATGTTGTCTGCAAACAACAACAGTTTTGTTTCCTCCTTTCCAATTTGGATGCCTTTTATTTCCTTTTCTTGTCTGATGGCTGTGGCAAAAACTTCCAGAACTATGTTGAATAGAAGTGGTGAGACTGGGCAACCTTGTCTTGTTCCTGAACTTAGTGGGAAAGATTTTAGTTTTTGTCCATTGAGTATAATGTTGGCTGTAGGTTTCTCATATATGGCCTTTATTATGTTGAGGAATGCTCCCTCTATTCCCACTTTGCTAAGTGTTTTTATCATAAATGGATGGTGTACCTTATCGAATGCTTTTTCTGCATCTATTGATATGATCACGTGATTTTTGTCTTTGCTTTGGTTTATGTGATGTATTACGTTTATTGTTTTGCGAATGTTGTACCATCCTTGCATCCCTGGGATGAAACCCACTTGGTCATGGTGAATGATCTTTTTAATGTATTGCTGAATGCGGTTTGCTAATATTTTGTTGAGGATTTTAGCGTCAATGCTCATCAGTGATATTGGCCTGAAGTTTTCTTTCTTTGTTGTGTCTTTTTCTGGTTTTGGGATTAGGATGATGCTGGCATCATAAAAAGAGTTGGGGAGTCTTCCATCCTTTTGGATTTTTTGGAATAGCCTGTGAAGGATAGGTGCTAGTTCTTCCTTAAATGCTTTGTAGAATTCTCCTGTGAAACCATCTGGTCCAGGGCTTTTGTGCATTGGAAGTGTTTTGATTACTGCTTTAATTTCATCCGCTGTTATTGGTGGGTTCAGGCTTTCTGTTTCTTCCTTATTGAGTTTTGGAAGATTATATTTTTCTAAAAATGTGTCCATTTCTCCTAGGTTTTCATATTTCTTGGCATACAGTTCTTCGTAGTAGTGTCTTATAATCCTTTGTATTTCTGTGGCATCAGTTGTAATATCTCCTCTTTCATTTCTGATTGAGTTTATTTGGGTCCTCTCTCTTTTTTCTTGATGAGCCTGCTTAAAGGCTTGTCTATTTTGTTTATCTTTTCAAAGAACCAACTCTTGATTCATTTATCCTTAGAATTGTCCTTTTAGTCTCTAAGTCATTTAAATCTGATCTGATCTTGGTTATTTCCTTCCTTCTATTTGCTCTGGGTTGTCTTTGCTGTTGTTCCTCGAGTTCTTGTAGGCGTAGGGTTAGGTTGTTTGTGTAAACTGTTTCTGTTTTTGTTTTTTTTTTAGGTAGGCCTGTATCACTATGAACTTCCCTCTCAGGACTGCCTTTGCTGTGTCCCATAAGTTTTGGGTTGTTGTTAGTTCATTTTCTTTTGTTTCAAGGAACTTTTTGATTTCTTCCCTAATCTCGTCCTTGACCCATTCATTGTTTAACAGCATGCTATTCAGTCTCCATGATTTTGAGTGTTTTGGGTTTTTTTCCTTGGGGTTGGTTTCTAATTTCAGTCCCTTGTGGTCAGAGAAAATACTTGGTATGATTTCAATTTTATTGAATTTGTTGAGGCTTGTTTTGTGTCCTATCATATGGTCTATTTTTGAAAATGTTCCATGTGCATTTGAAAAGAATGTGTATTTAGCTTCTTTGGGGTGAAAGGCCCTATATATATCAGTTAAGTCCATTTCTTCTAGGGCATTGTTCAATGCCACAATATCTTTGCTGGTATTTTGTTTGGAGGATCTGTCCATTTTTGACAGTGCGGTGTTGAAGTCCCCTATTATAATTGTGTTGCTATCAATGTCTTTCTTGAAGTCCTCCAAGATTTTCTTTATGTATTTGGGTGCTCCTGTGTTGGGTGCGTATATATTTACAATGTTTATGTCTTCTTGGTGGATTCTTCCCTTGAGTATTATAAAGTGTCCTTCTGGGTTTCTCTTGATGGCCCTTTTTTTGAAGTCTATTTTGTCTGATATGATTATTGCTACCCCAGCTCTTTTTTCTTGTCCGTTTGCTTGGAAAACTTCTTTCCAGCCCTTCTCTTTCAGTCTGTGTAAGTCTTTTGTCCTGAGGTGGGTCTCTTGTAGGCAGCATATGTGTGGGTCATGCTTTCTTATCCATTCCGCTATTCTATGTCTTTTGATTGGAGCATTTAATCCATTTACGTTTAAGGTTATTATTGATAGGTACTTATTCATTGCCTTTTTTTTTTGTACCTGTGTTCCTCACTCTCTCTCTTTCTCTTCCTTCCCTTAAATCAGTCCCTTTAGCATCTCTTGCAGAGCTGGTTTGGTGGAGGTGTATTTTTTAGACTTCTTTTGTCTTGGAAGCTCCTTATTTGGCCATCTATCTTGATTGAGAGCCTTGCTGGGTAGAGTAGTCCTGGTTGCAGGCCTCTGGTTCTCATTACTTGGAGTATCTCTTGGCATTCCCTTCTGGCTTGGAGTGTTTCCATTGAGAAGTCAGCTGCTAACCTTATTGGGGTTCCCTTGTATGTTACTTCCTGCTTCTGCCTTGCTGCCTTTAGGATTCTCTCTTTGTCTTGGAATTTTGCCATTTTAATGATGATGTGTCTTGAAGTGGGCCTGTTTGGGTTCCTTTTGATTGGGACTCTCTGTGTTTCCTGGATTTGTGTGACTTTCTCTCTCATCAGATTAGGGAAGTTTTCCATCATTATTTTTTCAAACACATTTTCTATTCCTTGCTCTTCTTCTTCTCCTTCTGGTACCCCTATTATATGAATATTATTACGTTTCATGTTGTCCCGCATTTCCCTTAATACCTCTTCATTCTTTCTGAGTCTCTTTTCCTGTTCCTGCTCTTTTTGGGTGTTTTTTCTACTTTGTCTTCCAGCTAGCTGATCCAATCCTCTTCTTCATCAAGCCTGCTTTTGATTCCTTCTATTGTATTCTTCAGTTCAGATATTGTATTCTTCATTTCCTCTTGGCCCTTGTGGATAGTTTCTATTTCCTTTTTCATGTTGACATAGTTTGCAGTGAGTTCATTATAGTTTCCCTGTAGTTTCTTGAAGTTCTCTGCGAGCTCATCAAGCTTCTTGAACTTCCTGATAACCAATGCTTTGAACTCACTATCTGACAGTTAGCTTGCCTCTGTTTTGTTTATCATTCTTTCTGGGGCTTCCTCCTTTCCTTTCATTTGGGAATTGTTTCTTTGTCTTCCCATTGTTTGTGATACTCTTCTTGCTAGCCTTTGTTTCTTAAATTGATCTGTCAAGTTCTCTGAAGTAGCGAAGTTAATTTTTTGTCACTGTCTCTGTTTTTAGGGCTGACCCTTGTCTGGGTCTAGCTCTGTTTTCTTTTCAACTACAGGTTTTAATGTCTCACCAGTCTGGAAGAATGTGTCTTCTTTTCTTTTTTTTTTTTTTTTAAAGATTTTATTTATTTATTTTCAGAGAGAGGAGAAGGGAGGGAGAAAGAGCAATGTATGGTTGCCTCTCACATGGTCCTCACTGGGGACCTGGCCTGCTACCCAGGTATGTGCTCCAACTGGGAATCGAACCAGGACCCTCTGGTTCCCAGCCCGCGCTCAATCCACTGAGCTACACCAGCCGGGCTGAACGTGTCTTTTTTAACTCCTTGGTTGTTGGTCTTCCACTCAGTTCATTTTTCTGTCAGATCTGGCTGCCCTTGCCCTCTAAATTGCTTTTTTTCCCTCTTTTGGTTGTGCGAGGTGGAACAATGCGTCCACCTACGCTGCCATCTTGGCCCTCCCTCCCCCTCTTTTCTTCCAGTAATCACCATAGTGTGTCTTTGTGTATGAGGCTTTTTTTCATTTGTTTTGCTTAATCTTTTCAATTTTTTACTCAGTCTTCCAACCTCTCTCCCCTCTCATAGCTGTAGTCTATTCTCTGTGTCTATGAGTCTGTTTCTATTTTGTTCTTTTTTTTTATTAGATTCCACACATAAGTGAAATCATATGACTCTTGTCTTTCTCATTGGGTTATTTCACCTTACATTTACAATTTATTTGAGGAGGATTTTCTGTATGACCTAAGATAAACATCAAAATTCATTACCGCTTCATATAGCTTTCCAATTGATCCAACAATTTTTATTGAAATATCATTTTTTATCACTGTATTGTGATGCTATCTCTGCCATAATTCAGGTAAATGTACACTTGTGACTGTGTTTCTTGGCTCTGTATTCAGTTTTACTGGACCAATTTTTTTTTTCTGTATTTGAACCAAAACCATACAGTCCCAATTACTGTACTTTACATAGGTCTCTGCAATAGCTTTAGAATAGGCCTTGTTTTCTGGCAGTGTAAGTATTTAAACATTGTTCTTCTGGAAAAACTTGGCTATTCTTGGAGATATATATAATATATGGTCCCTGAGTATGATTTCATTCAAGATAGTCTAGATTATGCTGAGGTAACACCTACCTCCATCCCAAATTTTAGTGTATTAAAAAAATCAAAGGTTTAATTCTTATTTATAGTATATAACTAATGCAGAGTTTGGTGGTAAGGAAGGACTTTATTGTAGTCACTCTGGGATCTATTCTCATGAAGGCATCAGAATGTGACATGGCATCATAATAAAAGACTCAGGGTAGCCCTGGTTTGGTGACTCAGTTTGTCGGAGCATTGTCCTGTGCACCAAAATGTTGCGAGTCCAATTCCCAGTCAGGGCACATAACTAGGTTGTGGGTTCAACCCTCCAGTCAGTTGGCACTAAGGGCAGCAACCCATTGATGTTTCTTTCCCCCTCTCTCTCTCTCCCTTCCTTTCTCTCTCAAATCAACATGTGCAAGGATTTAACAAATATATAAATAAACAAACCCTCAGGATATACAAGAGCAGGAGGAAAGAAAATAGAGAAGCACACAATCACTTTTAAATGTTTCCTCTCAGAGTTGACACTGGTCAGATTACTTCTATAAATATTTTATTTGCCATAGCAAGTCCCATGGCCGAGTTTAATTGCCAGAGTCTGGACGCATAATTCTGCCATGTTCCTGGAAGAAAGAGAAAACTGGAAGTGTCAGTAAGCACAAGTAATGTCTAACTTAAGTGTGCCAAACAAATATATTTTTTAATTTTCATCTTCTGATTACTAAAACACATATTTGCAAGTTGTTTATTCTTTCTCAAAAGTCTTCAGAAAACTTTTTCTTACTGTGATTATTTTATCCAAAGGCTCATATTGCTATAGATAATGATATTAATTTTATATTTATTTATATCTGAGTATTATATTATTTCTATCTGTAAACGTACCAATACCTCCTTGTTATCTATTTTGATGAATAAAACTTTCTTACCTTATCTAAAGTCAGGAGGCTTTGAATATACTGGCAAGTTTGATTTGATTTTTCTGATGTCTGTTCATTAGATTTTTGTCTGCTAGATTTTCTCAGTACAAAAAAAACCCCTGCAGTCTATGGATATTTTTAAGTAAATATGATATATACATATCAATGCTGTCCTATTTACAATATTTTCTAGATTTACTACAATATTTTGCAGATAATATCTCATATTTTTATTATTTATGACATTTTATGGCCATGCATTAGAATTTCCACGCTTATAAACATTAAAATCAGAAGTTTTAAGTGAAGTAAAGAAGATTGCATAACTCTGGCAGACTCTCTAGAACATAGTTTCAAATAACACATCCTTTATGGACTAGGTCCATAATTTTCCACATGATTATTTTAGAAAGTGAAAAGAAGTCAAACACATTTCTAGTTTTTTGTAGCTATCTTCAATACATTGACCCATTATTTGGAATATTTATTGAATATTAATAAAAAGTTTCTAAAATGCTCTGCCCAAATATATATTAATATGCAATCCTACAGCATAATATTCTGAGCCTTAATAGCCAAATTCCCCCAAGTTTCTTTTTTCCACTTTCTTTGTCTTCATTGTTGTTCAGTTACAGTTGTCCCAATTTTTTCCCTGTTGCTCTCCCCTGCCCCGCCCAACCCCCTCTCCCTCAGTCAGTCCTCACCCTTTTGTCCTTTACCATGGGCTCTTTATACATGTTCCCTGATGACCCTTTCCCTCTTCTTTCCCCCATTATCCCTCTTACAACATAGGATTTTCTCTTTTCATCAGCCCATCCCCAAACAGCCATGGTCAACTTAGCACATGTAGAATTAAATTACCTCTTATTTAATGAATATATCTTTTATAATTTTGCATGATTATTCCCTGCTCTCCTTATTGAATTTCTAAATGTATACCATCTTCTGTTTTTCTAGGTGCCAGGAAACAGAATCTTGATCATAATTTGTTACGGAGATTTTTCTGACTCACAGTTTATGCACATGAAAATGCAAATATTAAGAGTAACCAAATTATAGAATTCACATAAAAATACATGTGTTAATATAAGTAAATTATTTGGAACAGTATATGCTAATGAGTTAAATAATGTCACTGTTATTATTTTGGTAACCCTGTCACAAAAACTTTCTGCAATCCCTAAACAAATTTTTTCTGTTGTTTTGATATTTCCTTTGGTGATTTAGAAACTGATCCAATTTAAAAACTACCCTACTTAATAATCTACCTCTTACTAGTAGCTGAATTTTCAGATGACTCATTTAACAATCTAAAACATCAACTTATCTGAAAATTTCTGACTATAGTAACTATACTATTCCTCTATCTCGATTATCAAACAATATAAATATAAGCATTTTATAAAAGATACACACCTTAAAATTATAATGTTATAATCAATACATTTATTATTATTCTTAAAGTCAAAGGATTATAGAAATTATCCTTTTACTCAAAGAACTATTTGATTTTGCACCCTATCTCCTTTTTAACCCTTCTAACGAGCATATAGAGAAAATATGAACTTAAAGTCATTCTAACACCACCAATATTTAACCATCTTTTAAAAAAATCCTCAAAACACTCTCCCTAATCTTCTTGGTCCTTACCCCATAAATTACAGGTTTGAGGGCTGGTGGAACTACCACAAATAGATTGGCTAAGAGAAGGTGGATATATTGGGGGATGTTGTGGCCAAAACGGTGTGTCAAGAAAGAAAAAATACTGGTGTGAAAAAGGCTAAGATAACACCAATGTGAGAGCCACAGATGTTGAGGGCTTTAAAGTGGGCTTCTCAGGAAGGCAGGCAGAAGACTGCATAGAGGACCCTGGCATAGGAGAGAATGGCACGAAGCACATCTAGTAATAAAAAAGATGTATCCTCAAGACCAAATGTTATGTTGGTTTTGATGGTGGCACAAGCAAGATGGGCAATGCCCATGTGCTCACAGCCCTGCTTCCAGTGGGACCTTGGAGCATAGACTAAGTGATATTCACTGGAGAGTTCTCCCTCCACACACTGGCACTATAGGACAAGTGTCATCTGCTCTTTATTATTATTTTTTGAGAGCAGAAGTGATGAAGACAATATGGAAGCTTAAGCAAAGAGGATTTTTTTAAACAGAGAGATAAAACTTTTGGGCAAAATATTGCCTTCAACAACATGGAAAATAGAAAACATGTATAATGAACTGTGATTAGCTCAAATGATTTCCGGCAGAATGTCCAAAGTGTCAAATAGTTTCTTTTATCTAGATGTAATAACAATTGGATAGAGATAAATGAGTGAAAATGGAATTTTTTTTCAAATAAAATTATAGGTAATAGTAGACAGGATATGCTGTTTTGTGCTTTTTTTTAATCAAATTTATTTTCATTCTCACCCACTCCTCACAGCTAGACATTCACAAAATAAGAAATAGCTCCAAGACAAAGATCAAAGTAAGAGTGTGATTGTAAGTGCTTTGTTAAGACCTCAAAGACTTAAATTAGTTTCTCATACATAATTTCTGACATTACAAAGACTTCCAAGATTTTAAGGGCATGCCTTACAGACTCATAATCTCTACGGCTTCTAAGAATCCTAATGGTATTACCTCTACAGAGACCTGACAGAAGGTCTAAGGTAGAGAACAACTTATCTTGAAGGGAATTCTAGATAATGGGCCAGATTTATAAACTGGTAAACAAGAAGCCCACAACATTTTAAAGAAATTACGTTAGCTTGGAATGAAAGAGACAAAAATAGTACAAAATTCCTTTTGATAGACAGGAAGGAAGCTGAGAAAAACTACCAAAGTGGTATCAAGAATTACTTCTTATAAAAAGGAAGTATGACTCAAAAGGTGCAATCAAGAGCCCAGAGAATAGAACCAAGAGCAATAAGTGATCACTTCCTGAGCATTAATTAACAAGCTGAAGATATATGACAACTTTATGGACTAGTGATTACTGTGTTTCTTACATTTTCCCTTTACTGTATTGGAATGTCTGGTGTTCTTGTCTTGTGCCTCTTCCGTTACTGTATGTGGGTGTTTGTAGGACAGAATAATCTATGCATTAATTCACAGCTCTCCACACAAAGAATAAATCACCTGGCTAGTGTAGCTTAGTGGACTGATCTTGGGCCGCAAACCAAAGGGTCGTTAGTTCGATTCCCAGTCAGGGCACATGCCTGGGTTGCAGGCCAGGTCCCCAGTGGGGGCCACATGAGAGGCAACCACACATTGATGTTTCTCTCCCTCTCCTTCTCCATCCCTTCCTTTCTGTCTAAAGATAAATAAATAAAATATATTTTTTAAAAAGGATAAATCACACTCAATGAACCAAATATGAAGTCTCATTGCATTGCATCAGGGACTGATTTAAAAAATGAGATAACGTACATTGAAACTAGGCATAATATTACAATGGGATAGGAAATTCTCTCTAGTTGTTTGTTTTGCATAAGGTAGTGACCAGAGGTAATCAGAAAGTAGACTGTGATCTTTTTTAACTTTTTGTATAGAAAATGCACATAACATACAATTCGTCATTAGTGACATTTAGAACACATATGTTTTGCTACCATCACTGCTATCTAGTTCCAGAGCATTTTTATCACTTCAAGAGAAAATCCTGTACTCATGAAGCAGCCATTGCACATTCCTCCATTTCCCCAAGCCTGAAAAACACCAATTTGTTTTCTGTCACTGTGAATTTTCTTATTCTGGGTATCATACAATGTGTAATATTTTGGCTCTGGATTCTTTTATTTTCTTTAATGTTTCAAGTTTCATACATGTTTTAGCATGTGCCAGGACTTCATTTTTTTGTGTGGGTAAGCATTCAGTTATATGGTTATGTGATATGTTGTTTGTCCATTCTTCAGTTGATGAACACTTGGGTTGCCTCTACCTTTTACATGTTGTGGGTAGTGTCATTATAAATATTAGTGTAGAAGTTTTTGTTTGGACACCTGTTTTCAACTCTTCTGAGTGCATATATATATATATATGTATGTATATATATATATATATATATATATATATATATATATATACATATACATATATATCTAGGAGTAGAATTGCTGATCATAAGTAACTCTAAATTTGAATTGTAGCAGTACCACAAAATTGGTCTCTTCAGCACCTGAAGTATTCTACATTCCAACCGAAAATGTATGAGGAATCCTATTTCTTTAGATCCTCATAAATTGTTTATTTTGTCTTTAAAATTGTTATTACACTTACCTTTGAGTGAGTCCAGTGATATCTCATGCATTTAATTTGCATTTCAATAATGACTAATGATATTGAGGACATTTTTATGGAAATGTTGCCATCTATATATCTTCTCTACGGAAATGTCTATTTAAGTTATTTTTCTATTTTTACTTGTAAGAGTTATTTATATATTTGGGGTACTCTTGTCTAATATATGATTTGCAAATATGTTCTCCTATTATACAGGTTTTATTTTCATTTATTTGGTAGTGTCATTCAATGCACAAATATTTTTAATTTTGATCATTCCAATTTATCTATTTTTCTCTTGTTTCTTGTATTTTTAGTATTATAGCTAAGAATCAATTGCCTATACCTGAAACTAATATAACATCATATTCAACTGTAATTGAAATTATTTTTTAATTATTAAAAATAAAAAAGAAACCATTGTCAAATTCAAAGTCATAAAGATTCATTTCTTTGTATTCAAGAATTTCATAGTTGTTCTTATATTTAGGTCCTTGGTTCATTTTGAGTTTAGTTTTTTGTTTTTTTTTTTATGGGATGTGAGGTGAGGGTCCAACTTCACTTGTTTTTCATGTGAATATCTGGTTGCCCCAGCACCATTTTTAAAGAGCCTATTTTCCCCCTTTGAATCATCCTGATCATATATATTTGCCCTTAGATACTTGAATTTATTTCTTGAATTCCAACTCTATTAAATTTATCTATTTATCTTTCCTTATGGAAGCACCATGTTGTATTAATTAGCATAGTATTGTGGAAAGTGTGAGTCTTTCAACTTTGTTCTTTTTCAAGATTATCTTGATATATATATGAGATCCTTTGCAATATGATTTTTAAGATCTGAGTCTTCATTTATGCAGAAAAGATTGTTGAAATTTTGATAGCAATTGCATCGAATTTATAGATTGCTTCTGAGGGTATTGCCATGTTAACAATATTAAGTCTTCAATCCATGGCCACAGGATATTTTCAAATTACTTAGTTATTTAATTTCTTTCAGCAATGATTTTCAGTTTTCTTTGTGCAGATCTTGCATGTCCTTGTTTAAATGTGTTTCTGAGTATGTTATTCTTTTGATGCTATTGTAGAGTGAATTGTTTCTTTAATTTACTTTTTGTGTTTCTCATTGCTAGTGTATAAAGGTACATTGGTTTTCATATGTTTCTCATTGCCAATTTTGCTGACTATTTTTATATATGAACATAAATGAATGTGAATATGTTCATTCACTTTAATAGTTTTTCTGAATATATATTTATGCCATCAGAAAATATACTTAGGTTTACTATTTCCTGTCTTGCTTAATTGCTCTGGCTAAAGTTTTCAGAACTATGTTGAATAGCAGGCATGAAAGCAGGCATTCTTGTCCTATTCCTAACCTTAAGGGAAAACGTTCAGGCTTTTATCATTGCTTATAATGTTATCCTTGGATTTTTCATAAATGTCCTTTGTTGGGAGGCTTTTTTCAATTTCTGGTTTTCTGAATGTTTAATTATAAAAGGATGGCCTTTTTCTTTTTAAAAAATGACACTCCAGTCATCAATAAGTATGAGTCTGATTCTTCTCTATTTATATTTGGAGAGACATATGACTGCTTGAATCAATAGAGTATGTTAAAGGCAGTGCAATAAGTTCTCATATTTGATTTTAATAGAACTGTGGCTTTGATCTTCTACTTATGGGAAGAGTATTTCTTGAGACTTTGGGAGTGGTGGATTCTAAGACCACCATTCTAAAGAAATGTACATTCTCTGTACAAAAATATCCAGTGAGCTTGTATTTCCATTATCTTGGTCTAGACGTGAGATAAGAGAGTAAAGAAACCACCCCAGAAATTAATTGGGCAATCCACTAGTTCCAGCCACCAGTCACTTTGGTCACCCTCAGCAATTTGAGTGATTATACCTGAGGTCCTAAACATGAAGCAGAGAAGAGCAGTCCCTGTTTACCCTTTGTAAATTCCAAGTCATTAAAATCTGAGATGAGTTAACTTATTATCTTTTATGACTTTAAACTTAGGAAATGTGTTAAACAGTGAAGAATAACCAAATCACTTAAGTTTTATATATATTCTTACCTGAGAACATGCTTATTGATTTTAGAGAAAGGGGAAAGGAGTTAGAAAGATGGGGAACAAAAATCAGTTGCCTCGCTTACACACCCCACCCAGGAATTGAACCCACAACCTAGGCATGTGCCCTGATTGGGACTCAAACCCACAACTTTTCAGTTTACAGAAAAATGCTCCAGCCAACTGAGCCACACTGGTCAGGTCCACACCATTTATGTTTAAGTGCAGTCACATGAAACAAAAGAGAAAAAGACATAGAGGAAATATTGAAAACCATATCAGCCATATTTTTTACTTGCAAGACAAATAACTTTATTCAAAAATAGCTGCAAATTTCAATAGTGATATTATCAAAAAATAAATATTACATCAATTAAGCTTGCTGAAAACTAAAGACAAAGCTAATTAAAACCTTCAAACTAAATAAGACACATTAACTTTGAAAAAACTCATAACAAAAATATAAAATATGATGCAAAATGTTGAAAATACATCGTAAAGAAAAGACTGACATATTAACTTGATTCCCTAGAAATAGACTCTGAGGTGGAAGAGTTATATAGATTTATCCAAAAGTACTCTACAGAAGTAAACTTTTAAAGAAGTTTTAATTGTGTGAAGAGAGGGGTAACATTCATTCAACATTGTGGTTTTAAAGTGCACATGTTTAGTAATGAATTAGGAAAAATATTTCTATGTACTTACTGACTAATTGAGTTTTAATAAATACATATACCATATTTTTCTACTTTTAATTGTGTAATTTGACTCTTTATATTAATGAATTGTAAGTCCTTTATATATTTTTAATACAAGTCCTTTATCGTACACATGATGTGTAAACTTTTCTCTCAGACTGCAGCTTGATTTTTCATTTTCAACTAGTACTTCAGAAGAAAATCTCTTTTAATTTTAATAAAGTCAAATTAATCGTTAAAATTTTTTTTGCTATTGTAGTCTTATCTATAAAATCTTGTGACCAGATACAATAAATTTTTAAAATATAATTTAGGTTTTTGTTTTTATTCTATGATCAATTGTAGGTTAAATTTTCCCTATAGTGCAAAGTAAGGGTCTAAATCCATCTTTTAGGATGAAGGTACAAAATGGCGCCAATCCAATACTAGCATTAATGTTCATATTACTAACTTTAATAAAATCTGCAACTCAAAGATAACTAATGTTATTAGTCTCAATATTTCTCTTTGTCTTACCTTCCTTTCTACTTGGTTAGCCATAAGCAATCTACTTTTTACAGCACAGGAAACAAGAGTTCTATTTAAACCTTCCAAGATCTCTGACTGCTTAGCTATCTGTCTTGAGGAAAATCCTCAGAACTCTCTCTCTAATCTGCTTGGTTCTGACCCCATAGATTACAGGATTGAGGGCTGGTGGAACAACCACATACAGGTTGGCCAAGAAAATGTGGACATATCGGGGAATACTGTGGCCAAAGCGGTGTGTCAAAAAAGAGAAAAAGGCAGGTACAAAAAATGTTAAGATAACACCAATGTGAGAGCCACAGGTGTTGAGGGCTTTGAGCCGAGCCTCCCAGGAAGGCAGACAAAAGACTGCATAGAGGATCCTGGCATAGGAGAGAATAATTAGGAGCACATCCAATAATAAAAGAGAAATGTTGCCAAGGCCAAACAATATATTCACTTTAATGCTGTCACAGGCCAGACGGGCAATACCCATGTGCTCACAGTAGGTATGAGGGATGACATGATGCCCACAGAAGGGCAGCCTCAGGAGAAGAAACACCAGTGGGGCCACCATGCACAGGCTCCGCAGAACAGCGATGCCTGCAATAATGCTGATGACTTTGCTGGTGAGGATCATGGTATAGCGAAGGGGTTTACAAATGGCAATGTAGCGGTCAAATGCCATGGCCACCAACACGATGCTCTCCATAACAGTAAAGAAGTGGATGAAGAACATCTGGGAAAGACAGCTTTCAAAAGATATCTTTCTGAGGCTGAACCAGAAGATGCCCAGCATTTTGGGGATGGTGGCTGTGGACAGACCCAGGTCGATGGAGTCCAACACGGCCAGGAAGTAGTACATGGGCTCATGGAGACTATGCTCAGTCTGGATCACAAACAGGACAGCAGCATTCCCCAGGAGTGCAACAAGATACAGAAAGAGAAAGGGGAATCCAATCCAAACATGCACATCTTCCAGCCCCGGGATGCCCAGCAAAAGGAATGAAGAAGGATGGAGCCGGGTGTCATTAGGGCTAGACATTCTTTCTGTCACAGTTGGCTGTCAAGCGTATCAGAGACTATTATTGACTTCCCTGAGTGATTCTTGCTCCACTTCTTTTTTCTCCAGTCTCCTGGAAAAAGGCAAAATAACTTTGTAATATTCATGTTCTCCCATTCAATGATATCAAAACTTTTCTGCAATCCTTACCTGAACATGAGATGGCACTAGGAATTGAGTCAGTCTCTCTCTTCCCCAAATCATTAACATTCATAAAAGGCTGAACAAGAACAGAGAGGTGAAGAATGTCCATCCATTTGATACTCAAAGTAAGGAGTAGAAATATCAAAGGATTTGTTTTTTTTGTATCTCGTGGTGTCACACATATTGCATTTAATGCACATGAAAAATACTTCATGGAATCCAACCCATTCTCTTGTTGGAAAAATTGAGGACCATTCACATATGCACTATGTACATATATATCTATACATAAATATGTATATATTTGTATGTATATATGTATATATATTTAACAGTGCATATATTTCTATTTCATTCTAAAATCAGAGGCCACAAACTTACTTTTGATTATTCATGAACCTAAAATTACTTCACTCATACAAATTCTCAGAAAACAATGTTTCAAAAATGAATGAGACAGAAGAAAGTCATAACAGCATCCAGCATACCCTAGATAATTATTACCATAGCTTCCATCTTTACTAGATACTGAAAGTCTTCTTTATTCAAAATATTTTGGATCATGAATAAAGATAAGAATATAGAGACATTCTGCACAAAGACTTGAGTTAGAGTCAAGTTGGATTTGATTTATAAAATATTATAAATTGAAATAGTTTCTTCTCCCATTCAATAAACAAAATTTTACATGCATTTAAAAAGCTATCTTGGGCTGGTGGACGCCACTGAATAAGCATTGTTGAAGTTCCCTCTCCTGCAGTCGTCATGTCTAAGTCAGAGTCTCCCAAAGAGCCGGGACAGCTATGGAAGCTCTTTATTGGAGGTTTGAGCTTTGAAACAACAGATGAGAGTCTGAGGAGCCATTTTGAGTAATGGGGAACGCTCACAGACTGTGTGGTGATGAGAGATCCAAACACCAAGTGCTCCAGAGGCCACTGTGGAGGAGGTGGATGCAGCCATGAATGGAAGGCCACATAAGGTGGATGGAGGAGTTGTGGAACCAAAGAGGGCTGTCTCAAGAGAAGTTTCTCCAAGACCAGGTTCCCACTTAACTGTGAAAAAGATTTTTGCCGGTAGTATTAAAGAAGACACTGAAGAACATCTCCTAAGAGATTATTTTGAACAGTATGGGAAAATTGAAGTGATTGAAATCATGACTGATCGAGGCAGTGGCAAAAAGAGAGGCTTTGTGTTTGTGACCTTTGATGACCATCACTCTGTAGACAAGATTGTCATTCAGAAATACCATACTGCCAATGGCCACAACGGTGAAGTAAGGAAAGCCCTATCTAAGCAAGAGATGGCTAGTGCTTCATCCTGCCAAAGAGGTCAAAGTGGTTCTGGAAACTGCAGTGGTGGTTGTGGAAGTGGTTTTGGTGGGAAGGACAGGAATGCAAATATCTATGGTAGTTCATGGGTGTAAAATTTATAATGCCCAAAGCTTGTCTGTGTGTTGTTTATCATTTCTCCAATGCTGTGTTATACACTCACTTTTCTTCCCTCTCTCTATTCTAACATAGCATGAACTCTTTCCCTGTTTCCCATGCTATTTCAAACACTCTTAACCATAGATAACAGAGTTTTACCTTGCTTTCCAAGTGTTTCTGAGGATGGACTTTGAAAACATCATCTGACATCTCT
This sequence comes from Micronycteris hirsuta, assembly GCA_004026765.1. Taxonomy (NCBI): domain Eukaryota; kingdom Metazoa; phylum Chordata; class Mammalia; order Chiroptera; family Phyllostomidae; genus Micronycteris; species Micronycteris hirsuta. The sequence continues at coordinate 15,876 of PVJI01026881.1, forward strand.
CTTGTTCCAAAATTTGCTGACAAGGAATAGGCATTTATATTGGTGCAGTAGCCCTGCTTCCAGTGGGATGGGGACTGTAGTATGCCTGGGTTCTTGGGGAATAGACTAAGTGATATTCACTGGAGAGTTCTCCCTCCCTACACTAGCATTATAGGACAAGTGTCATCTGCTCTTTTTTTTCTCTTGAGGCTGTATCTTTCCTGCTTTCCTAATTAAAAGCCTAAGTTCGTGATTAATGCCTCAGCTGTTGAAATGATTATATGGCTTCTTCTTTAAGGAAATGCCTCATCAGTTTCCTGTTTTTATTCTACATCATCTCTGCTGTAGCGTAAATCTCATATGCCTATGATTCCTTGCCTTACTCCTCATGAACTATTTAGGTAAAAGACCAGTATGCAACAAAAATGTGATGTAAATACTCAAGATTCCAGAGAGAAAGAAACTCAATAAGGTGAGCCTAACTTTTTGCCCATTCTTACTCCACCAGATGTTTAATGATTTTATGGGAAAGGACTAATGACCAGAAGAGAGTGAGGCCACTCAGTTACAGGAATATTGCAAAGTTTAGCTTCAGAGAAGAGTCTTAGATGACCCCAGGCCCCAGACATATAAGTGAAGAGACTAGGTTTGGATCATGTCCCCTGCTTACTGCAGGTTCCAAGTTGTTTAAATCAATCTCATCCATTTGAGCCACCCCAACCGAGACACTGTGTTTTGTACAGAAAATGAGAGCTTTCCCTGGTATGCTTGTTCTGAATTTCTGACTTATTTAATTTGTAACCATGATAAAGTATCTGATTTATTGTTTTACACTATTAAGTTTTGAAGTTTCTTATGCACAAGAGTACAAAATAAAGAGAAAATTTTCTACCTTAAATTATGTTTCACCTCAATGAAACCCAAAACGTGTGTCTGTGGCAGTGATTTCAACACACATGTTCTGGAATTTACATGTTTTGAGCACAGCTCTGTGTGATTCCCGTGTGAACAAGTGTGGATCATGTCTGTGGAATGGGAATTCTCTAATAGGAATTTGGCAAAGATGTATTTTTAAAAAATTCTGGCTTGCTGACACCTGCATATTATATTAACCTGGTCCTATCTGCCACTGGACCTGAATTTACATCCTGATGCCCTGCTATGAGTAATCCTACCCCTGTTCTGCTTAATCCCATGAATAATCAATCCAATGTAAATGTGTGCTAATGCCCCTAATAAAAACCCCGGCTGGGCAAGCCACGAGGCCTTTTCCTGAGATGGGAGGAATTGGCCACATGGCCCCGGTCTCTCTTTCCCCGCGTGTCTCGGTATGAGATTCATACACGCATCGGGTCGTGGTCACCCACGAGTATCAGCAGGTACAATAACCCCCTTGACATGTGTCAATGATTTGAGAGCCACACATAGAGACGACAACTCATGGGCCTTCAGGAGACTGAAGGCGACAACAGAAAAAAAGTGAGGAAGACAGAATTGAGCGCTTAAGTAAAGGGGATGTTTTGTATAGAGAGATAGCAAGTTTGGTCAAGCCGTTGCCTTCAATAACATGTAAAACAGTAAAAAAAATAAATGAATTGTGATTTAGCTAAAGTGATTAGCAGGCTGAATGTCAAAAGTGTCCAATAGTCTCTTTTATTTAGACATAATAAAAATTGGATAGAGACAAATGAGTGAAGATTGAATTGTTTGGTTTTCAAAACATTCAAATATGCTTTTGTACACTAACAATGAAATATCAGAAACATAAATTGGGGAAAAATCCCATTTGCTATAGCAACAATAACAAAGAAAATAATAAAGAAACTAAAAATAAACCTGTCCAGGGAGGTGAAGACCTGTACTCAGAAAACTATACAACACTGAAGAAAGAAATTAAGGAAAATACAAACAAATGGAAGCATATACTGTGTTCATGGATTGAAAGAATTAACATCTTCAAAATAGCCATACTACCCAAAGCAATTTATAGATTCAACTCAATCTGTATTAAAAAAGCAATGACATATTTCACAAATATAGAACAAACATTTCAAAAATTTTTTGGTCTTTTTTTTAAATAATTAATTTATTGTTGTTCAATTACAGTTATTTGCAGCCTCTCCCCTCCCCTCCTCACTTCACCTCCAACCCCACCTCCCCCTGCAGCCTCCCTCCTCCCCCTTAGTTCTGTCCATGTGTCCTCTACAGTGATTCCTGAAAACCCTTCTCCCCATTGTCTCCTCCCCCCTCCCCCCTGGCTATTGTTAGACTGTTCTTAATTTCAATGTCTCTGGTTATGTTTTGCTTGCTTTCTGCTTTTGTTGATTATGATCCAGTTAAAGGTGAGATCATATGGTATTTGTCCCTCACCGCCTGGCTTACTTCACTTAGCATAATGCTCTCCAGTTCCATCCATGCTGTTGCAAAGGGCATAAGCTCCTTCTTCCTTTCTGCTGTGTAGAATTCCATTGTGTAGATGTACCATAGTTTCTTTATTTTTTTTATTTTTTTTTTAATTTTTTTTTATTTAATTAATTTTTTTTTGTTTAATTACAGTTATTT
>PVJI01026882.1:0-18398 GCA_004026765.1 Micronycteris hirsuta
CTTTTTCTTTTAAAAAATCTAAATCTATAACCCACATTACATTGTAGTGCATGCTGTGAGACAGAGAACTAAATTTCTCTAAATAAACAAATATTCCAATTTGAATTTTCTCCCTTAACATTTATTAAATTCTTTTTTCTTTTTTATTGAATTTTTTTCCATGACACTAGTTAATAAGTTACATAGTTTTCAGGTGTACAATTCTATAATATATCACCTGTATATTGTATTGTGTGTTCACCACCCCAATTATTAGATTTTTATATATCCTTAGATTAAAAAAAAATTTATGGTCCATCTACTGAGCTCTATATCAGGATAAAAATGCTTTACTTATTACAGTTTTTTGATGTTTTTAAGTTATAGCACTTTCCCTTCCCCCACTTACTGAGTATTTTTACTTGCTTAATTTATCATAAGTTTTAGAATCATTACACTTAGAAAGTAACTTTGGAGTTTAATATAATCACAAAATCACAATTGTAATTGCTCCAAATATTTAAATACTATTAATTTGAAGAGATAGCCTATTATATTTTGAAAAGAGAATCAGGTTTATGTTTTGAAATTTCCCTAGTTGGAATTCTTCATGCATGGAGAGATACCATAGAGAAAACTATTTTAACGTAGTGCAAGAATCCCCAAATGATAAGATGTTAAACTTGATAGACTCTCTAACCCCACGGTGTTGTGAGTCATGTGGTAAAGAGAAGAGTAGCTGAAGGGGTGCTGAGAACAATTGTGTCAGAGATGGTAGAACCCAGTGGAAGAAAGCTATCTGGAGTAGCTGGCAAGGGAGGAAGCCCAAGACTAATAAACTGACCATGTGGGAGGATGCTATAGAGGTTTTCACTCTTATTATGACCTTGGGATTTTTATTTTCCCTCTGGGGCATGGTGATCAATATCAGGGAACGGTAAGCCTGGAACAGGGGAAGGAGACATCGCCCTGGACTGGGGAGGCTAACCAGCACGAACACGCAGAACAGCGGTGCCCTCTGGGTCCTCCAGAGAGGGGGGCGAGCACATACATGCTGCCGGCTGGAGGGCTTGGAGTGGCCAGCAGATTTCTTTGCCAAGATTCACAAACCAAGATTGAGTTTTGGCTGAATTTCCAGGAAATTTGAGCCAAACTGTGAAGGGACCTGGGCTGTGTAGAATGTCAGGTAGGAGACACGAGGAAACCACATAATTTGAGATTATTCATTTGATCTAAAACTAAAATGTAGGGGCAGCCTAGGAAATTTAAATTCATGGTTGTCCTTTCCCCCAGCATCCTTCTGATATCGACTTTTTAGTCAGTCAGGGCTGTGAAGGACTCTAGTCTGTACCTGCACAAACTCTTGAATGCAGGAGAGTTAGACCCATTAGTTCACTCAGAATGCAAAGAACACCACCACTCTTTCTTAGAAATGTTTGATTGCAAAGAATAATTAATTTCTTCCTTGAAGACACAGTGTTAGAAAGTTGGGGATGGTATAGAATTCCTTTGCAGGTGGTTTTTGAGGAAAGGAACTACTCACCCTGACTTCCTCATTTTTCTATCATGGAGACTGGGGCAAGAAGAAACTGCTGCTGTCAGGAAGTAACTTCAGCTCTTTTGTTTTTGGAAATATTTATTGAGTTTTGATAAGCCATTAGGAAATCACATAAATTTAAATGTATTACAAAATAGCATGCTAATTTAAAAACATCTTTATGTTTCAATTCTATCTTTTAGTCATCAGGAGACACAGGATAGTATGGTAAATTGGGCAATGGAGATGGAGGTGTTAGGTCCAACTCTGCCACTAACTACAAAAGGGACTTGGGAAATGTCACTCACCTGCTATGGGCCTCAGTTTTTTTCAGCTTGAAAAATGAGGTGTGGACTAAATAATCTGTATAGTTACCTTCACTCCACCATCGCCTTTAAATTTCTAAGATTACATATGTCCACTTACAGGTCGGACAACAAGTGTGTATTCAAATAGAAAAAAGGGTAACCATATTTATGCTGTAAAATACAATGAGTACATTACTCATGAAATAATATATCAATTAGCTTATGCTTATTGTTTTAGTATCAATATCAGTAATTTCTCCCCCTCTCACCAGATGTTTAAATGCATGATTGTGCAAACGTAGGCCTAAACCTTAGTGATATCAACTGAGAGCATATTGAAGTGTGTGTTTGTGTGCATGGGTGTGTTTCCCCATAGGAACAAAACCATTATTGCCAACTGAGGAGGTAATTCTTCAAAAACAATGGCTTCGTTACATTAGATATTCAACAATATGAAGTTAGTTGCCAGATAAAATAAAATGTCCTCGGCTGAGTTTCAGCTGTGTAACTATAGCTGTATTTTCAGCATCGATCCAGAGCAGTTGGGTTTGGGTCTTCGTTAGGAAACCTCTTTGTAATATAAAAGGATTACATGGTGTGTCTCTTTATTTTTCTCTGAAATTACTTTTGTCTGTTCATCTTAGTTAAAACAAGATAAAAAAGAAACTTATCTGGAAAGAAATAAGCCCTTTAGAGACAAGAAAATACTTTATATGAAGTATTTATATATGGAGTGGGTAAAGGAGGTACTGCAGAACTTCAGAACTAGCCACTTTTCTTTGTTTAAGTACTAAGTAAAATGTAGCATTGACCATAAAGTAATATATAGAATTTTATTTTCATTTCATCACTCAAATCCTGATTCTGCCTGTTATATCAAAGAATATGTTTATCCATATAAATAGTCACAGCTTGAATTATCCCTTTAGCTGCATTTGGAATCTGAGAGGGCTGAGAAAGAATTAGGATAATCTAGTACAAGTCACTAATTTAAGAAGAACTTTATAGCCAAATAAAGGGTCGATAATGAGATAGCATTACATCCACTAGATGGCTAAAATTTAAAAGTCTACACAAAACAATCTACAGATTCAACGCAATTCCTCAAAATTACAATGGCATTTTTCAAAGAAATTAAAAAAAAAAAAAAACCCAATTCTAATCTGTATGGATCCTGAATAGCCAAAGCAATCTTGAGAAAGAATAATAAAGCTGGAAGTATCATGGCCCTTGATTTTAAACTACATTATAACACTATAATAATCAAAACAGTATGGTATTGATATAGCAACAGACACATACCTAAATGGAACACAATAGAGAGCACAGAAATAAACCCACACATATATGGTCAATTAATTTATGACAAAGGATCCAAGAATATACACTGGGGAAAGGAAAGTCTCTTCAGTAGTTATGGGAAGATCAAATAGCTGTAGGCAAAATAATGAAACTGGACTTACTGTCTTACACCATACACAAAATTAATTCAAAATGGATTAAAGACTTGAATATAAGACCTGAGACCACATAACTTAGAGAAGAAAACATAGGCAGTGAGCTCCTTGACACTAGTCTTGGCAGTGACTTTTTAAATTTAACAATAAAATTAAGAGCAACAAAATCTAAAATAAACATGTGGGACTACATTTGGAGAAAAGGAAACCCTTGTGCACTATTGGTGGAAATGTAAATTGGTGCAGTCACTATGGAAAACAGTATGGAGTTCCTCAAAAAATTAAAAATAGAACTAACATATGATCTTGCAATTCCACTTCTGGGTATTTATCCAAAGAAAAAGAAAACATTAATTTGAAAAGATATATGCACCCCCATGTGTATTACAGCATCATTTACAAATAGTCAAGACATGAAAACAACGTAAGTGGCCACTGGTGGACGAATGGATAAAGATGTGGCATATATATATATATATATCTATATATATATATATTGGACCTCAAGAATCTCACACTAAGCTAAATAAGTCAGTCAAAAAAAGCTAAGAGCCCTGGCTGGTGTAGCTCAGTGAATTGAGCACGGGCTGGGAACCAAAGGGTCCCGGTTCGATTCCCAGTCAGGGTACATGCCTAGGTTGCAGGCCAGGTCCCCGTGAGGTCCATGTGAGAGGCAACCATACATTGCTGTTTCTCTCCCTCTCTGTCTCCCTCCCTTCTCCTCTCTCTAAAAATAAAAATAAAATCTTAAAAAAAAAAGCTAAGAATCATATGATTTTACTCATGTGTGAGATATAAAGTGGAAACTCATAGACACAGACAACTCTATGGGGATTGCCAGAGGGAAGGAGGTGGCAGGGTAGTAAAGGGTAAAGGCAGTCAATTACATGGTAACAGAAGGTGATTTGAATTTGAGTTGTGGGCACACAATGCAATATACAGATCATGTGTCAGAGAGATATGCACTAAAAAGTAAAAATAAATAAATAAAATGGATAAAAATGATATTAATGTAAAACTGAAAGCTAAAAAATTGATAAAACCATTAAGACATAACCATTTTGTTATGTCTTAAACTCTGAACTTTGTAATTTCCTTCAATAGACACAGGCACAGATAATTAGTGCTTATTAGGCAGTGCTTAGAGACTTGCCAAACAAGTCTCTGTATATTAAGAGGACCTACTACTTATTGTTGCTGTTTTACTGGTATTCTTACTAAAATATGACACTAAGCCCTAAAATCAAAGATATTTATATCTCAAATGGCTTCAGAAATAATTTGTTGCTTTCATTTCAAAAGTAGAAAACCTGCAACTCAGTTGGTTTATGGGATTATTAGGACCAAACCCCCAAGATTCTTAAATCAAATGATTTTACCCTAATACCATACTGCCCCAGATGGGCTATATTCTAAAAACGAATTTACTCTTTTACAAGAACTCTCCAGAAGTGTAAGAGGGTACAGCACAATGTGTAAATACCAAAATAGTCTGTTTTTAACTATATTAAATCTCATATCATTTCAGGTCATTCATTCAGTTGATTAGCTTATCCTAGTGATCAGATTTCAAATCTTATTCATGAATTCTTATTTTTTAAAAGTTTTACAATGAGTTTTATATTCCACTGCCCAAACCCTGTTTCTGTGTGTGTGACCGTAACCCTGGGTACGTCAGTTGTTGAAGCTTTCTCCAATTATTCAAAAGATAACTCTCTTTAGATCAAATTGTACTATTTAGACATTAAGTACCTTGATTATTACTTAAAATTACCTGTCATTCTTTTCCCTTCCTTTCTCCTTTCATTCCTCCCTCCCTTCCTTCCTCCTTCCTTCACTCCCTTCCCTCCTCCCTCCTTTCCTTCCTTCCTTCCTTCCTTCCTTCCTTCCTCCTTCTCTCTCCCCCAAAATTTATTTAGCATGTACGGTGTCAGGCAAAGCTCCAGAAGCTAGAAATACAGTGGTGAATAAAATCAACCAGGACCTGGACGTCACAGAGCATAGCACTTAGCAGAGAAGGATGATAAGCATGCAAGTATAATAAAATGTGATCAGTACCCACAGGGGGAGCATGAGGTATGGAAATGGATACATTTTCAGGAGTGATATTATACTTTATGATTTTTTTCAAAAAAATGTTTACATAGTGACTTTTAGCAGAATACCTGAAGGAGCAGTGACTAATATGCTAACATTTTCTCTTCCTGTTTTTGACATTAAACACCATTATTATATTCCATCTATTTTTATTTCTCCCCTTATTATTCTCTCTATCGACACTGTTCTGTTAGTGTTCATCTGCATAAAACTTGCTATTATTTCTCTTCAACATCTTAGAATCAACACTGATATCACATGGAGTGTTTTTTATAAACATAATTTATAAATTATAGCAAAGGACAAATATTCATAACTTGAAATATTTAAAAGCACATCATCTGACATTCTTGTGTTTCTTCTACTCGATCATGATTTTTATGTAACTTCTTATTTCCAAGTAAGTGGAGACGCTGATGTTAATTTCTGTGAGCTGATGTTTGTTTTTGTTGTTCTGAAAAAAAAAGTTACGAGTTTTGCAGTGTGTACTAGCACATGAAATTTTTGCCTGACCTCAGAAATTATTTTGATTCTCTTTTCTATCTCCCACTTGGCACCTGAAAACATGATTTCTAATTATGTAAATCAATTGTCAATTATTAATTCGTTCCCCTTGGCAAGAGCTGTGGGCCTTGATTTGAGTTCATAGAAGCTCACGGACACAGGACGACAGCATTCAGGTAGAATTATCTCGTGCCTGATTCCTTCCATGTTCTATATCAGATCACCTCACGGGCTTTGTATCTACCCTCAGGTTTGCACTTGAACATTTTTATAATGTTCCCAAGGTCTCCTCCTGTGCTTACACAGTGTGAATCCAATAGTTGGCTCACCATGCCTCACCACTCTTGTGCCCTGACACCTGCTCCTGTTATCAGCTTAGTCTATCCCTGGTGTCTTTTACATCCAGTTGCATTATATCTCCCGTAACCAAATAGAGGCACTTCTTTTTCCTGCCTCCCTTCCTCAGCTGCCACACTCAAGCTTTGGACAGGTGAACACTGCTGTCTCTTAATTGCTTCCTTCACCTGCTTAAGATCTGCTGAAAATAACATCCAAGTGTAAAGCTTAGAGTCCAAGTTGCACTTTCCTCCAGGAAGACAGAGTTTGCACTTAGTTGACATTGGAAAGCAAACTTTATTTTGGCCATTATATAATCGGCCACATGGTTCCAAATTCTTTCATCTTCCCTTCCTTTGGCTTCTTGTTTAGTTAAAGGATCTGCACAACAATTTTACACATAGTTATTCCTTTACATCTTGGCAATGTGTATAGACTAGAATAAAATGTGGCTCAGGTGGGATTAGATGTTTTCTCAAATATTTAGCTAGGCAGGGCTTCAACAAAGAAAGCAGTATAACTATTCTACGTGAGAATGTTTAGATAAATAATTGTTCAGATTCTCACTTACAGCAAGGCTGGTTTATTCTTGACAGTTCTTGAAAGTCCCTCCCCAACCCCCCAACCCCCAGTCATAGTCAAATTAAGCTGACTTGGCAAGCAACCAGATTGCCTCTACAAAGATTATGGATTATTGGTGCCATTGCTGCTTCTACTGTACAAACGGTTGCTCTGTTTAGGACAAGAGCCAGGCAGTGCTTAGACCCAAGCGACCTGTCAAAATATCTTTAAGGAAGAGGATCATGTGCATTTGACTTCAAGATTTGAATCTCTTCCCTTCCTTGGGTTTCCTGAGAAACTAACTTTACTTTGCCCTTAAATTTCCAGGTCAACAGATAAGTAATCGCCAGAGAAGACCTTTCTGAGAAAAGGCTCTGTGTGCGAATCCAGCCACTGGTTTCCAGGCATTTCACCCAGATGGGCATTCTTTCCCTACTCTTGAGTTACAGGATTTCATTTGGGCTTTCCCTATGACCAACTGGCACTAAGACCCAGTGACAATAACCCCCTACTTGACTCCACACTTGCATTGTCTTCAGTCTTCCAGCTGCCCTCTGCTACTAAACTCAGTGTCCCCTGCCACTCGGCTTTTCTCTGATAGGTATTTTAGGCTATTGGAAAGAACCGTGTGATTTTTTTATACTTATTTTTTTTAAATTTTTATTGTGGTTCAACTACAGTTGTCCCTATTTCCCTATCATCACTCTCCCCCGCCCCACCCACCCCCAACCTTGCATTTTTAAAATCTTTTCTGCAAAGCAATTTTAATGGTGAAAAGCAGATGATTATGCAGTAACTTCTGGTGATTTGTGCAGCCCAACTGAGTTGGGGCTATTACAGAATTAGAAATGTATCCTGTGCTACCTGCTCAATGATGTAAGCTACATACAGTCTAGAGAAAAGACAAAGCTCTGCATGACTCAACTTATGTTTTCTGGAAAAGTGAAACTTATGGAATTAAGTGGTCTTACCAGAAAGAAAGTCAGAATCATGCATTCAGGAATGCTAGGTGTGTGATAGTTACTCTTATCTCACTATTTATAGTTATGATAAAAGTATTACAAACATTTCAGGATATTTGCAAAAATTAAATTTATTGGGGTGACATTGGTTATACAGGTTTCAAGTGTACAATTCTGTGATACATCATCTGTATATTGCATTGTGTGCCCACCACCTAAAGTGAAGTATTCTGTTACCATATATTTGATTCCCTTTATCCTCTTCTGCCTCCCATTCCCCTTCTGACTGGTAACCACCATACTGTTGACTGTTTCTATGAATTTTTGTTCGATTGTTTCTCTTGTCTGTTCATTGTTATTTTCAGTTTTATATCCCACATGTGGGTGAAATCACATGGTTCTTGACTTTTTCTGCCTAATTTATTTTGCTTATACTTTCAGGATCCATCCATGTTATCACAAGCGGCAGTATTTCATCTTTTCTTATGGCCGAGTAGCAGTCCACTGCATGGCTGTGTCGCCTCTTCGTTCTCCCATCATCTATGGAGGAACACTTTGGTTGTTTCCGCGTCTGGGCCACCGTGAATAATGCTGCCATGAATACAGGGCTGCATATATCTTTCCTACCAAATATTTTTAGGTTTTTTGCTCGATGCCCAGAAGAGGGGTTGCTGGGTCATACGGTAACTCTATTCTTAATTTTTGGAGAACCCGCCATACTGTTTTTGATAGGGGCTATACCAGTTTGCATTCCCACCTGCAGTGAACGAGGGCTCCTTTTTTCTTCACAACCTCTCCAACATTTTTTACTACCTGTTGATAATAGACGTTCTAACAGGTGTGAGGTGGTATCTCATTGTAGTTTTGATGTGCATTTGCTAATAGCTAGTAAAGTTGAGCATCTTTTCATATATCTATTGGCCACTTGTGTGCTTTCTTAGAAGTGTTTGTTTAGGTCCTCTGCCCATTTTTTAAATTGGATTGTTTGTTTACTGTTGAGTTGTCCAAGGATATTCTGAAATGAATAAATACCTGATGCTTGAGAAACTATTCTGGATTTTTCTCTAACATGGGTAGAATATACTAAAGTTAGGGTGAGATAGGAAATTTCCTTTAAAACACATGTGCTTCATTGAAAGTCAGATCTCTTGGTTTCATGATTGACAGATTGTGCAATTTGAGGTTGGTGACATAACTTTCCCATTCCTTATTTCCTTTTCCTGTAAAATGGACAAAATGTTCCCTGCATCTACGAGAAAGCATGTAAACTGACCACAGCATTGCATTTTATACAAACACATCCAAATTTTTTGCTCAGAATGGACAGTAGCATAGTAAATGCAGGATACTTGAATGGTTACTTAATTCTTTAGTGGGGTGGATTTTGTTACAAACACCTAAATCAAACAAGGATTTAAAGGAAAATTCTACTTCTTCTAATAATAACGATTCTATTTAAAGTTCAGCAATACTAATATGTTGAGATCTTGTGGGCATGTGTGATCTGGAATCCCTCAGCCAAAGTCTGGGAAATATTGTTAGTGATTATGTGAAAATGAATCTCACCTTGGGAATGAAAGAAGTAAGTATGTTTGAGAATAATAACTTCAACATTTGTGCATGGGTTTGGAGCAGGACTGCCTTAATGTTGTAATCCTTTGAAAAGGGTTTAAATGAAGTAGATAACTAATTTGTCCTCCAGAAAGCCTTCTCAGATTACTCTGTGTGTGTGCAGGATGATTCCAAGCCCACTTGAGGACTTTTTGTTCAACACACTCATCATCCTACTGGGACTAAGCTGAGTGGAATGAGGGAAGGTTGAATGGGAAAGCTTTGTGTTTTCAGATAGTTCTTACGCTTTAAGCGAAGTTAATTAGGAAGTGAAACCTTCAGCAGTCGGCAGTGTGCATTGTTGGCTACTAGGGCACGGTGACAAATAGCCCTGAAAGGTCTTCATTTTCTTTTGTAAACAGAAAGGTAAGGAATTTGCACAAAAATGCACTGGTGAAGATCTGCTTTTCATCAGGGTCTACCCACATAGTAAACAATAGAAATAACTTGTTTTAATAAAGCGTGGTGTTGAAACATTTATCAGCAAGTCCTTTCCACTGGCTTCAAAAGGTATATTTGGATAAGAGAAGCCCTTGCCCAAAAGAATACAATGTGAAATTTAGTTTTAATATTTTCTTCATGTCAGGTCAAACAACTTAAAGGAAAAATTTGACTTTCATGTAATCATGAATTTATTTCTTATTAGGCTGAGATAGTGTGACTACGTATTTACTTATTACTGGGGTTAGATATGGTTGGGGGAAGGGAGGGAAGTCTGCAAAATGTTTGCTATGGAACAGTTTAATGAATTCAATTATTTTAAGTGCCTGCTTCCTTCTCTTGCTCTGTATAGAATATACTGGGTTCCATGGGAAAAACCTTTCTGAACAAAAAAAAATGTATTGTTACGATGAGAAAACAAAACAAGATTCAGACTGCTCTGGTAGAAAGTGTAGGTAATGCTGGGAGGCAGGCCTGGGCCTGGCCCAGGGGAGGTGAAGAAGCATTTGAGATGCAAGGCTTAAGGAAGTCGGTTTGAGCAGTACAAGTGGACAAATTCAAAATGAAAGAGAGGAAGGGAGAACATGAGCATAATGGTTCCCGGTTTGGGGACGGGTACTGAAAAGCTGCAAAAATTACACAGAAGCAAGTATAATTTTTTCTCCTGCCTAATTTTTATTCTGGAACATAAAGCTCTTTTTAATTAAAGTATAGTTGACATAAAATATTATATTCATTCATATTCAGGTGTATATTTCAGGTGTATACAGCTGTTATTCAGGTATATAACATAGTGAGACTTCACGTTTATGCATCTTACAAAGAGACAACCACAAAAGTCCACTATCCACCTGTCACCACACAAAGTTACTGTGATATTATTGACTGTATTCCCTATGCTGTACTTCACATCACCATGACTTATGTTATAACTATAAGTTTGTACCTTTAATCCCCTTCCCCTTTTTGTCCCTACCCCACCACCCAACCCTCTGGCCACTATCAGTTTTTCTTTAACCATGAGTCTATTTGTTTTGTTTGTTCATTTGTTTAGTTTTTAATATTTCACACATAAATGAAATGATACAGTCTTTGTTTTTCTCTGATTTATTTCACTTAGCATAATACCCTCTAGGTCAATCCATGTTGTCACAAATGGCAAGATTTCCTTCTTTTTCATGGCTGAGTAGTATACACACACATGTACATATATCCACTTCTTTATCCATTCATCTATTCACGAACACCTAGATTTCTTCCACATCTCGGCTATTGTTACATAGCACTTCAGTGTACATACTGGTGCATACATCTTTTTTAATTAGTGTTTTGTTTTCTGTAGGTAACTGCCCAGAGGTGAAATTGGGGGACCCTGCTTTGTTGTTAAAGCCTTTCTTTTAAATCTACTTTGTCTAATATAAGTATTGCTATCCCAGCTCTTTTTTTTTCTTTGTATTTTCATTACATACATTTTCCATCACTTTACTTTCAGTCCGAGTGTGTCTTTCAATCTGCAGTCTCACGTAGACAGCACATGTGTAGGGTTTTGTTATCTCTTCAGTCATCCTATGTTTTTTCAATGGAGCACTTAGTCAATTTACATTTAAAGTAATTACCAATAGGTATGTACTTATTGCCATTTTCATACTGGATTTGTAAGTGGTCGGTCTACCATCTTTACTGTATGTTTGCCTTTACTAGTGAGATTTTTTTCCTTTCATATATTTTCTTATTTCTAGTTTTGGCCTTTTCCTTCCCTCTTAATTCCCTTTAACATTTCTGTAATGCTGGTTTAGTAATGATGAACTCCTTCAGCTTTTGCTTTCCTGGGAAAATCTTGATCTCTTCTTCAATTCTGAATGATAACCTTGGTGGGTAGAGTGCTCTATTTGTACGTTTTTTGTTTTTTAATCCTATAGGATTTGTTGAAGTCTAATTTTCTCTCCTCCAGGTAAGGAGCAGAACCTCTTCAGAAGGCTGCACCGTGGTGTTCAGTGAAAAGTTCTGAGATGGTGGGAGGTGGCTGGTGCTGCCCAAGACTGTGACCATCTATGGTGACCAGACACTTGAAATGGGGCTAGTGTGGCTGACTGAATTTTACATTTTATTTAATTTTAATTGATTTTATTAGCCACGTGTGGTTAGTGGCTATGGTATTGGACAGACCAGCCAGGCTTTACTTGTTTGGACTTTTTTCCATCATGGTCAAATGATGGGTCAGAAGATAATTCTGAGAGGTCTGCTGAGAAATGACAATTTCTCACTTTAAATCTGTGATGCCCCTTAATTTATACTAATGCAAATATTTCCTAATTGTAAATATTTCATATCTGTTTACCCCCTTTGTGTACGCGGGATCAGCGATGGACCATTCTTGCCTTTGACTGACCTGGCTGCATAGGCAAAAGGAAGAGAAAGAGGGAGTCCCCAGCGAGCAGGCCTTCAAACTGGATTAAATGGAATCTTGGGGTTTTCACTTGTTTCGGCCATGACTGCTGAATTGCCACAGAGAGTAGAATTTGTTGACTATAAAAATATAGAGTTTTGCTACATGACTATAAGAAGTATGTTACACTATGTCATTTTGGTTGAGCTTCACTGTGGAATTTTGTCCTTTTGTTATTGTTATTGTTGGGTTGCCTCCTCTTTGGTACCTGGACAATCCATGAAGCACAGAATTTCTATAAAAATAAATGCATTCACAAGTTTATATGCCGAGGTAAAGCAAAATGTTAGCAAAGGAACTATATATGCACAGGGAAAACAGGAACAAGAGGGACACGTGTGTGGACTAAAGCCTTTGTATAAACATCTAGACATTATCTCTAAGTGCTGGCAAAACATTGTCTGATGAAACTTCGAGAATTGTTAAATTGCCTCCACTGTGGAGCATGTACTGTAGGAGAATGAGAGAATTATTTTTAGTGCATACCCAGATACTCAAAAGTGTTTTCAGAGCATCGGTAGAGTTCACTCTACCTCAACAAGATCGACCAACCAAACATTTCAAGCAGCTAACCATCCATCCATCCATCATTTCTCTGTTTTTTTTTTGTTGTTGTTGTTTGTTTGTTTCAGCAACAGTGCATATGAGAGAGTGAAGGATTACAGCAGAGGACCAATGGAGAAAATCTTAGTTTCCCTTTTGATAAGATGCCTAATTACTAATTTTATTTGACTTTCTTTAGTCCAACCACTTACGCAATCTCAATTCCTTTAATAACTAATTTGTGGTTTACAACTATACTTCTTTCTATTAATTTATGAAACAAAATGATATTGAAAGTAAGAAAAATTGCTTTAACCTCACTACATTTTCACTGGTGCAGTTTCACTTCTATGATCTCTGGAACTCCCTTCATACTTTTTATATTATCTCCTTCTTACTTTATGAAAGCACATATTACATGTGCCTTACTGAGTGTGATATTTCCAGTATCCAGACCTTGACTGAAAGATAACTGTTGCTGAATAGATATTTATTAGAAATATTTCTTAAAGCGTGACTATCTATTTGTTTTTTCCTGTAATCTTCTTTTGAAATTGTGTTTAGTTAATGATGGACTCATGTCTGCTCATGAATGTATCCACACCTAGACTTTATATTTAATATAAATTCTAAGCATTGTTAAATATTTTATATAATCAACTTGAAAGAATACCTGAGATTCAGAAGGGACATCTTAAACTACTTCTTTTTCATGACTTTGCAAAATATGACATTTAACGCTGTTTGTGGGATGATTGTGTCTCTTATTATCTGAGTCTCTGGTATTCTTTATCTCTTCAAATTTCCCTAGAACTGTTGGGGTCCAGACCAAGGAAGCAAGCTGAACTTGTTTCATTAACCAAATAAGCAATCAACCAACCAACAGTCCTTGAGTTCCTCATGTCGGCAAGTGCCTAGTTGAAGTGACCTGACATTGGTGTGTCTGCCTTTGAGCAGAAGGCCATGTTACTAAAGAAGTGTAAATCCCTGTGCCTCCCTTTTCAACACACCTGTTTGGCTTAAAAACAAACATTAGATCCACATTCTAAAGAGAACAGAAAATTTATCCACTTTTTAATGGCTTCCCAAATGTCTGGAGAATTTCATAATATTAGTGAGTATCATAAAAGAGAATAGGAAGTTAAAAAAGTGAGAATAACAAACTTTTACTGCTTCAAAAACAGTGGCAAGTCCCCTGAAGTGGTAAATGGACCATCTGTATGCTCTGGCACCAGAAAATGTATAATTTACTTTAAAGTACCAGGTATATATCTTTCCTTTTAAATGTCTGTCTAAAATAAAGTGTGTATTGTATATGAAAATGAAGCAGGGAAACAGTGGACTTTTTCAACAAAAAAAGTATGCTTATTTACTTCAAAACTATTATTCTTCCTGTCAACAAGAATATAATTTATTAACTCAGGCAGGTATAAAGAGTCAGGTATTTTCTTGCAATAAGGAGTGTAAGTAGAGCACATCTTGGAAACCTGTTGGCTCCCATTTGGAAAAGCACTACCTCGAATTCTAAACATTTTATTTGAAAGTCTACAGACATTGCAGTGGGAAAGAAAAAGCTTAAGTTTTGATGGAACCCACGTCCTCTCTCAGTCAAGCTAGGATTTGTATTTCTGAAAGTTTGTCTGAATGTTCAGCGTTAAACTCAAGTCAAGAGAAAGATTGTTATTTCCTCATGCTAGTTTCCACCCCTTTCTTCTTGTCAATACTGGTTTATTACCTATAAGAGTTACAGAAACACAGGAGTCAGAGATGGAAAACCTCTATGGAATTACACCTTTCCCCCCTGCGAACTTCCTGTGTCTTCAATCTGTGTGTGTGGGAGTTTCCAGACTTGATGGAATAGAGAGACTCACCCAGTAACATTTAAGCAAAATCCAAATATTTGGAATCTCTCCCTACCCCTGCCCAGACCTTCAGGCAGCCTTCCTTCAGCAAATGCAGCCACTCCATTCCTTCCAAGCTGGTCTCCTTTCAGATCTTTTGTACCTCTGGATGGTCCCCCGTGCTCTTCTCTCGGCCTGGAGCCCTCTTCGCCAGGGTAATTTCCGGTCAGCTTCAGGCCGCAACTTGAACACCTCCTCCCCGCGGGCCTGGTTTGTCCTTTGATTTGATTATTGTCATTTATGACTAAGCCCAAAAGTTAGCCTTTAATTTATTGTTGATAAAAAATCATCTGTCTGCTAATGAATGATATTTAAGACATTAAATATTTTCATTTTCAATAATGGCTCTTCTTTATCTCTGGTATTGAATTTCATAATATGGGGTTTTCTACTCTTCTCCAGAGTTTTCATAATTTTAACTTGGTTGCTAGATAAATTATTATTTAACTCATTGTTCTCTTTTGTACATTTTTATTGTAAATATAATACATACATGGATAAAATTTAATAACTCATTATGGAACAAATATTTGTGTAACCAACTACTTCTTGAAGAAACTATTATGTTCACTTTTTGTAATAAATGCTTTCCTATTGATGATATATGAACAATAAAGTTTTGCTTATCTTTGACATTTACCTATATAGGTCAATATTTTTGTAACTTGCTTTTTTCATTCAGTATTAGTTTTGAGAATGGTCACCATCATTGTATGTAGCTATAGATCATTTCCAAAATTTATTTACCCATTTTACTGTTAATGAATAAAATTTTTGTTGTTTCCAGATGCATCTTTTTGGTGATACATCCTGGTGAACATGTACATGAGTCTCTCTTGAATATATGTGCATACTTCTGTTGGATCATTGAATATTGATACCTTTATTTTTAGTAGGTAATGACAAACTGTTTTATAAAGTGGTTGTACCCGTGTACACTTCCACCAGAAATGAGTTCTCATTGCTCTGTATTTGTGCCAATGTCGATATTATTATACTTTTACATTTTTGCCAGATGGTGAGTATAAAATATTTTTATTTTGTATATCCCAAATTACTAAAGTGGTTTTGTTCCTCTTTATTTGATTATTTTCCATTTGGATGTATTCTTTTAACTGTTTATCCACTTTTCCTTTGGGTTATGTATTTCTTGTTATATATTTACATGGGATCTTAACATTCTAGAGAGTTGGGAAGGAGAACGAGGAGAAAGAGCTCTGGGTGCCAGGCAGTCATTCAGAGATTCTTTCCCACCAGTAGCTCCATCATTTCCCAAGATCTTGGACTTCTCTGCCACATCCTCTGCATTTGTCCAGAAGATAAAGGAAGAGAGACACACTGCAGGAGGAGGATTATGTGGGAAGTTTTATAGGCGTCAGGGCTGGAAGTGTTGAATACCACTCCCTTCTGCCCACATCCTACTGCCAGATGCCAGTGGTATGGTCCCTAGGAAATACAAACAAGGCTAGGAAATGTGAGTTTGTAGTGCTGGCAATGAAAAGGACTCTGAGTTTGGTGACCTCAGGGAATTGTCTCTGCCATATGTCTCATGGTCATGATGACAGTCCCATATATTATTTTCTAAAAGCTTGTAGGGTTTTCATTTTATATTCAAATGTTTAATCAATTTGGAGCTGATTTTTATGTATAATGTCAGGTAGCTTTCCTGTTTATTTATTTATTTGTAATTTGATAATCAATCGTTCCAGCCTCATCTTGCAAAGTCCATTCTTTCTCCTGATCCACAGTGGCACCCTTCTTAACCAAAGAATCAATATATGGATGGGTCTATTTCCAGGCTTTATATTTTATTTTGTTGCTCTCTATTCCTCTCATAGGGTCAATATCACACACATTGCATTGTACTCCTACATAATTTTTATACAACCCTTTGTTCAAAAGAGAGAATGATGGACAACCCTCTGTCTATAGCTGCCTCATCAGGCCTTGAACACAGTATTTAACGGCTGTCTATCTCGAGTCTCTGCAGTGGAGAGAGTAGACTAGAAAAATGGTTCATGAGTTAGCTTTAGTTTATAGAAGGTACTAGTTTTTTTAAGATTTTATTTATTTATTTTTTTAGAGAGAGGGGAATGGAGGGAGAAAGAGAGGGAGAGAAACACCAATGTGTGGTTGCCTCTCATGTGCCCCCACTGGGGACCTGGCCCTCGGCCCAGGCATGTGCCCTGACTGGGACTCGAAACAGAGGCCCTTTACTTTGCAGGCTGGCACTCAGTCCACTGAGCCACACCAGCCAGGGCAAAAGGTACTATTTTATATTAAATAAAATTCACATTATTTGGGTCCATAGAGCATTTTTATTGTTGCTGACTAAATTTTTTCTTCTAAGTAGTAGAGCAACTTTAACAGACAATTTGGTACATCTGGCTTATGATAATCATCTCTTATCCTCTTACTGGTACATTAATGATAGTGTTTTGGGAAAATTATTTAACTTGAGACACTCTCTTACAAGAACTTTTGGGGTTTTTATCCTACCCATTTTATGTCCTTTTTTTATTACTCCAGTTTAATACCTGCAAGTTTTAATTTCTCTTAAGAATTTAAGTGTTAATTTATTTAGAATAATCCTCTGTCCTTTAGTTGAAAGCCCCACTCAGTTGTTTTCTCAATTGTTTACTTTTCCTTTTTCTATTTAATTAAAAAAAAAATTGGTTCTTCTTATGTTCAAGTCTTTGAAGGGTCCCCTGTGAATCCACAGAATCTATTTCTTGTTACTTACATGTTTTCCTTTTTAATGAAACTGTAACTTATTTTGTCTTTCTGTCATTGCAACATTTGTATTGCTTCCTCCCCCACCCCAGTGGTCCCCCAACTTGTCCCTCACGAGCCACGAGTGGCTCACGAAGCTGTCTGAGGTGGCCTGTAAGCGGCCTGTCAGTCCAGCGCTCCTGCCTTCACAAGCAAAGCGGTCACCAGTGAGGCCGTGCCATGCTTCCCAGCCCGTCAGAGCGGACGCCCGCCTCTTCCAAGGTCTCTCCCTCCACCCCAGGAATAAACTGTTTTTCAACTTTATAACTCATAGTAGTACAATTGGGGCATTGCAAAGTAATTTGAATAATAAAAAAGAATGCTCTAATGGTTACACCATACCAACAGGAAATTCACATTTTCTTAAGACTTGTGAACTGAGTATGAATCTTACAGAGTAACAAACTCAGGCAAGCCAGAAAAAGAAAATGGATTTGTCTGTCTATACGTAAACTCGTCTGAGCTTAAAAAACCCATCTTGGCTTGGTAGCAAAAAATTTAATCTTTCCAGTTCTAGAAAATTCACTAACATCTGGTCTAACACTTAATCCCTTAGTGGGGAGTGGTTGGTAACTACTTAGCTACAATGAGATTGTCCCCCCTCTGGATTTTTCTCTTCCTCCATCACGTCTCTCATATCACATATGACATGGAGAGGGAGTGGTGGTGGAATGTTGTCCTCTGTCCCTGATCACCTCCCGTCCTTGTTGGCCTCTTCCAGGTGTAATCATCCAACAGGCCTGGGCCACGCTGTGAACGTCTGCATGACTCTGCTGGTGTTAGCACTTCCTCCACACCTCCAAGTATTGACTCCTTTCACTCTATCCTCTCTTGACTCTGCACTGTCCTCATACTAACCAGGAGGTCTCTTCTGGTTTATTTCCAGTCTATCAGGGGCTCCAGCCCCTTGAGCCATGCCCAGTCAGGGGGCTGAGGGGGCAGG
>PVJI01026883.1:0-18494 GCA_004026765.1 Micronycteris hirsuta
TACATCTTCCTCCCAGAAACGTCTCAGCTCCCAGCCGTTGCCCACAGGAGTAATTCACAGTTCCTTTGACAGGCACATAAGGTCATTTACAATTTGGCCTCAACATAGTTCACTCCTTTTCTTCCTGGCCACTGTAATCCTGTGCCCTACATTCTAGCTTCAGTTCATTTTTCAGCATTTCTTTAAACAGCACTGCCCTTCACTCTGCGCCTTTATCCAAACAGTTTCTTTTGCCTGAAAATGCTCTTTGCCCTTTACTGTCTCACAAATGCTCACGGTTCCACATCCTACTCAAAGGCTGGGCAGCCTCCCCTTGGAACTTCCCTCCCTACTTGCAGAGAGTTCACCACTCTCTCTGGCCTCCTCGACCTTCTGTGCCCATCTCCTCTCTACCACTCACAGAACAAAAGTTATCTCTGCTCTCCCGAGGGTGCGGGCCACACGTTTCATCTCCTTGCCGCCAGCTCCAATCCTAGAGCCTCATGTTTGCACTTACCGAGTGGATGAAACTGTATTTCAGGTTTGCAGTTTATAGGCATGCTGCTAAGCTTTGTGGGAGATGCTGCTTCCAAAACTAAGCTCTTGTGGACCTTGTTTTAGGTGATAGCTTTAGAGGAGATGCTGGGTTCTAATGAGGTCCTTCTGCCTTACTCAGACAGGGGCCCACTGGACTCAAGTTTCACTGAATCCCATGTCAGGCAGTCTCTGTTAAGGCAAGGCTCTGGTTAGGAGATGGTCAACATCTGTAACCATAGGGTGTTAGAGTCAGAAGGGATCTTACAGAGGTCCCCAGCCTAGTCTCGGTGACCCACCTGAGGAAACTGAGGCTAGAAAAGGTTGGGCAATGCTCCAGGTAACACACAAAGCTAGAATTAGAACTGAAATGTGAACACTCACAGCTCTTCATAGCCAGCCCTGTCTCTTCTGGGACACGTTCTCTGCTGCTCAGCAAGCACAGGGACAGCAGGCAAAGTGGATGGACATGTTAAAATCTCTTCCTTCAAATGAGAGCAACTGGACACGGAAAGGAAACTGACTATGATGTTTTCTGAGCTGAGCTCCATGACAGCAGCAGGATGACTCCCTTCCCACTGCCCCACTCGGTGAGCCGCTCTGCCGGTCCACTCGGACCACGTGAGGGCCTGGGGGGGGGCTGTCCTTTGACCCTCGGATTCTCACGCAGGCCTTTTCGGGTTTTGCCTTTTCTCCCTCCAACACCATTCTCTGCTTCCTTAGCATTTAGGTATCTCAGAATCAAGTATTTAATGTGCTTTTTCTAATATTTATTCTTGAAAGGTCATTGCATTAGAGCTTTAAGGAGGAGAGATGCAAAGGAAATCAAATAACCTACAATAAGCACATCCTGTGTAGCTTTCGCACTGGATATTCATGCACAAATGTTTATATGTATAGACATGTAAAAATAGAGGCATTTATTTATGCCAGCAAATAGGTAAATGAAGTATGAAATAACACTAGGGAGGGGGCAATGTTGAACTAGATGATCTCTAAAGATATTTCCAGGATAAAATTCTGTGATTCTTTCAAGTGATGGAATCCAGTTGCAAAAGCTTCAAGGTTTCCACAAGAGTTTTTTGATTCTTTGTCCTCAAGGGTAATAGGAAACAGAAGCAAAGCCAATCACATTTAACTTGTCTTTTGAGACCATGGACTTAGGATGTCCGTCAGTTTGTGTATGATAGTGCCAGCCAGGCTCTCTCTCACATCTCATATAAACACACCCTATGGTGATGTGTTAGCATGTTATACAGGCCTTATGTGACAAGCATGCCCTTCGGTCTCTGCCACAGAGAGACCCCCACACAGTGGAGACATGCACAACAGGAACTGTGACCCTAGTTTCCCTGCCTCAGGCCTCCTTAGGACCCAGCGTGAAGGGAAAATAAATATATTTCCAGAGTGCAGATTCCAGGGTCCAAAACCTGCAGTGTCAGAACTGCATTTACTTCAAGGATAAGGTCAAGTGGTGCAGTGCATTACTAACTGATTGTAATTCAATGCAGCAGTTACTTCCAAAGTGACCAGTGTTTAAAGTGTTCAAAAGAAAAATAGAAAAAAGTCAACTGTAAAGCTATCAAATAGTTGCATAATTTACACAAGATTATAAATTTGATAAACACTTATACGAGTTAGAAATGTTCTAAAGGACATGGAAATGTCCTTTAAAGGTTTAATAATTTCCCTATAAAAGAACATACGTGGGAATGTTTTAAAGTTTCCTTAAAATTCCCAAGACTGTGGGAGTTCCAGTTCAAGACGGTGACACAGGAGGCTCCCAGGTGCACCTCCTCCCAGGAGCACACAGACTCTACAACAACGTATGTAACAACGCCCTCTAAAAAATCCAGGAACTAGCCGCGTGACTCCCACACACTGGGCAAGTGAGAAAAACCCGCACTGCAGTGGGGAGCAGAGGCTGAGATACCACCTCGTCATAAGCCTCAGCCATCAAGGCGCGGCAACACACAGTTGGGAGCAAGCTCCCAACTCCCAGCTTTTCCCTGAGGAGGCAAGAGTTCGGACCGCATATATCGTGCCTCGACTTTTAAGACGTCCACCTGAGAGATGGGCCCCCCAAACATCTAGCTCTGTAAACCAATGGAGCTGGTGTCTATGAGACCCGCAAGGCAAACCAAGACACATCTGCAAATCAATCAGTGTGATACAGCACATGAGCGACATGACTATTAAAAGGAGGGAGGTTGGGGGGGTGGGATGGGAGGGGAAGGGAGGGGGGAGGGGAGAGGCTGCAAATAACTGTAATTAAACAAAAAAAATTAAAAAAAAAAAGAAATTAGAAAACATCAAGGAAGAAAATTAAAGGAACCCTTATGTCTTAAAAAAAAAAATTACATGATTATCTCTGCAATGAAGCAAAAGAATTTGACAAAATTTAACAAAGACTCTCAACAAGCTGTGTACAGAGGGGCAGTACCTCAACATAATAAAGCCTGCGCCTAACATCATGCACAGAAGAATTCAGGAAAACAGTTTACTATTTACCAGTTTATTATGAAGAATATGATAAAGGATATAGATGAACTTTCTGATGGGGGAGAAGCACAGAGCAAGGTGGGGAGAGGCCTGAAGATTCTGTGCCCTTTCCGGCGGCCATTCTCCCAGAAAGTCCGCGTGTTTGACAGCCCAGAGCTCTCTGATCCCCACACGACTGGGATTTTTGGAGGTTTCCTCACACACGTATGATCAGTTGTTAACTTCATTTCCAGTCCCTCCCCCTTCTCCAGAGAAGTGGAGGTGTGGCTGAAAAGTTCAAGCCTCTGACTGTGGTTTGATCCCTCTGGTGACGAGCACCCCTCCAGGAGCCCACTCCAGAGTCCGTTCACTAGGAAAAAAGAGACATCCTATCACCAAGGTTTGGGGGAGGGGCGGAGAAAATGTGTGAAGGTGGTCAGAAGATACACGCTTCCAACCATAAGACTTAATTCCTGGAGATATAATATATAGCATGGTGACTCTAGTTAATAATACTGTATTGTGTATATGAAAGTTGCTAAAATAAGTCTTACAATTTTTCATCCCAGAAAAAAATGGTAACTATGTGGCATGATGGATATGAACTAACTTACTGTGGTAATTATTTCACAGTACCTGCCTATATCAAATCATTATCATTGGCAAAAATAAAAACAGCATGTGATCGGTTGTAGAGACACTGAAAAGAGGTCTGAATTTTTCAACCACCTGGTTAACTGGTTTAGCATTAGGTGAGTGGGTTTTAGGAGGAGAGGCTTGAATTACCATTGTTGGAAAAATCGACTCAAGTATTCAGCCTGGAAGCTACAAATGTATATTAAGGGAGCTCCATTTGAATATTTTTTGGTTTGTCTTTGGTCACCCGCCTTTTCCATTTCCCATGAAGGCTATATCAAACTTTTACCCGCCTCTACATACTCTCCCTACTTGTACCTACCCCTGTTCTGAGCAGATGCCTTTGCCACTTCATTGAGGAAACTACCAGGTAAGAATTCCAACTTCTTACTCCCAAGCTACAAGATCATTTGTTCTCCTACCCATCCCTTCCTTTTCCCCATCAATCTCAGAAAATGAGATACCTTCCTGTTCAGGATTAAATAGGAGGAGTTAAACAGGAAGGCAAGGAAGATGGGGAACATATGCTTGGCTAGATTAACAGCCTGTAAGATGGTCTGAAAATGAGAAGTAACATGATGAGTTGAAGGAAGTGAAAGAAGTTTAGCACATCTGGAGTGGGAGATCAGGCAAGGGTCTTGATCCTAACTAACAGCAGTGGGGAGCTATGGAACTGTTATATTCAGGGACTTGACATAATGAGATTTGTCTTTGAGCTCTGGCTGCAGTGGGGTTCAAGTGTGGAGATTAGGAAGAAGGTGTTAAAATTGGAAGCAGGAAGACCAGCAATCCAGAGAAGAAATGACGGTGTTTTGAACTTGGGACGCGTGTGGCTGATTCATGATACACTTAGGAGACAGAACTGACAGGACATGATGGTGATCAATGAGGGTGGAGAGGATGACACCCAGGGTTTTGGCTTGTTCAACCAGGGTTTGGTGTGGCATTTACTGAGCTAGAGAATACAAGGGTTAAAGAAGGTTGAAGTGTGGTAGTGAATGATAGATTGAGTTTTTAGTATGTTAAAACGGAGGTACTTGCAGCACATCAGAGAAATTCAATCAATAGAAACATTTGTGGATCTGAAACAAAGAGATAGGCCTGACAGAAGATAAGGGCTTGGGACCAATTTACCTATAGAGGTAATCAAGCTGTGGGGTTGCCTGGAGAGAGCGTGCAGAATTGAAACAGGGTTTATGACAGGACCCCAAAGAATAACAAAGACATATGGGCCAGGTACAGGGAAAGGAGGCTATAAAGGAGACTGGGGATGCCTAGCAGAGGGGTAGGAAGAAAGCCCCGAATGTGGGGCCACAAAAACCAAGGGAATCAAGAGTTGCAGAATGGAGAAACTGGTCATCATTGTGTTACATGCTGTTATGTGGCCTTTGGATTTAATGACAAAGTCCATTGTTTACCATGGTGGGAGGAGCGTTTTCATGAGTGAAAAGCAGGTTGTGGGTTGAAGGTCAGAAGTGAAGAAAGTGAACAAAGTAAAAGCAGAGAGAGGTAGGGCAACACCTGGGGAGTTCAACGAGGGAAGTTCGAACTGGAAAGAAGTCTTTGTTTAAGCAATTTGTGATTTATTCATTTATGCATGACCAATGGACTATATGAATAAAATAGGGATATTCTCCATTCTTAAGGAAGAGACAAGTAGAAAGGAGTTGATAATACAAAGAGAGGAGGAGAATAACTGATAGCATGTGGTATGAGAAAATGAGGAAGCAGATGGGATGTGAGCAGTGGTTGTGGCAGGCAAAATAATGGCTCCCAGAGGTGTCCTCGCCCTGAGCCCTGATGCTCTGGATATGTTAGCGTATGTTACAGCAAGAGGGAACGAAGGTTGCTAATCAGCTGGCCCTAAGATGGGGAGACTGGCCTGGACTGCGCAGATGGGCTCAGTGTAATACAGGGGGGCTTATAGGTGCCACAAGGAGACAGAAGAGAGGCCAGAGAGATGGCAGTGTGAGAGGCACGTGGTCCGACATTGTTGGCTTTGAGGATGGAGGAATGGGGTCATAAGCCAAGGAATCTGGTGGCTCTAGCAGCTAGAAAAGCTACAAAACAGATTTTCTCCTAGATCCCCCATGGAGGAATTCAGCCCTGCCAACACCTTGCTGTAAACCCAGGGACCCATACCAGACTTCTGACCTACGGAACTACAGGGGAATAAATGTGTATTGTTTGAGGTCACTAAGTTTGTGGTCATTTGTTACAGTAGCAAAAGGAAACTAATATGATGACCTTCCAATATTTTTGCCCACATGAATCCTAAATAATTTTTGTTTTTCTAATGCTTACCCAATGATATACTTTTTATTGATTTTAGAGAGACAGGAAGTGGGGGGAGAGAGAAACATTGATGTGGGTGCTCATTTGCTTCCCATATGCATCCCCATGGTGGGTGTCAAACCTACCACCTAGGTGTGTGCCCTGACCAGGGATCGAACCCTCAACATTTTGGTGTAGGGGACAGTGCTCCAACCAACTGTGCCAACTGGTTAGGGCAACCCTAAATAAGTTTTTAAAAACTAAGTGCCCACTCACATATTTTTATGCAAACATCTAAAATTTTTCATCCTAAATTTAAAAAGTTAAAAAGGATGTGATCTCTGCTATATGTACATATTTCATTTTAAAAAATGCTGTTAGATCACTCTTTTAAATGTAAACAAGGAAATCTAAACTACATAATGATTCACCATCATCTACGAATATGAGCGCTTTAACAAATGAAAAATTACCTTCTCTCCTTGAAATATTTTCATTTTAATTCTCCCACAGAACTGCACCCTAATGTAATATAACTTTATGCTTAAAACTCTTTTCTATCCTTCAATCAAACTTCTCTGCAACAAAATAAGTGTATAAATGAAAATGTTAGTGTTTTTCTTGAAGATAATGTTGCATGTCAGTATAAGTTATATTTATTGCAATACATTTATCAAATCAATATGTTATATATAATGATAATTAATTCTAGAAAGTAAAATTTTACGGGAACTGCATTGCTTTGTGAGGCAGATGGCTTTTTTCCTAATTAGGTTATGTATCCATAGATAAATATGACATTGCTAGAAAAACAGGGTTCAGCATCGCCTATACTCGTATTTTGATATTTGTTAAATAAGAAATATTATTTACACAGTAAAGGAAGAAAATGGAGAAATTTTATAACATCACTCAATTCTTAGAAATTCTTCAAGGTTATGTAATCAAATTCATAGTCACATAAAAATGATGTTGAAAAATTTAGCTACTGCCCATTATTATGCCTACATTTAATTCTGTTGAAGGAAAAGCATAGAAAAGTGATGACTGACCAAAGTATTTTTACCTGACACTTAGAATTACTAACTTCTTATTTTCTGGAAAATACACTTAGAAGCTTTAACAAGGCTGATCAAAATGCCTCTTAATTGCACCTGCTATTCTTACATTTAGAAACTCCTTGCACTGGGAGCTAAAAATACAGACAACTGAGCAAAAACTAACACGAAATTGGAAATATTGTACTTTTGGACTTTTCCCATTGACTGTGAATGGTGACCTATATATTCATCTAAATTTTAATTTTCTACATTGTCAAAAACTGCTTTCAGAATATGTGGAGATCAGAGAGTCGCACATGAGTATTATTATGCACAGATTGGTGATTTCATTGTATTGTTGAAGATAATTGTTTAACTTCATACACTGAGAGAATTCAACAGCATATCTGCCTCTGAGAGGGAGAAATTATTATTAATTTTTCTAAATATCAGGGCATTACATCCTAGATTGATTTACTCAACGTTGTATCCTCTTTCCACACACAAGGAAATGCTCTGCTTTACAAGTGCACTTTAACCTGCCTCGTGGAAATTCATGGCGGAAAAAAAAGACTTCAGACCACCAGTAAATGTGGGACTTAGGAGAATTAACCTTTTAAAACATTATTTACAGCAGAATTAATAACATTTCTATTAAGTTAATGTAAGCTTAACATACACATAATTGTTATGAATAAGTAGCAGTGAAATGATTGACAAGGAGTAGCAAACAGGAGACTTGCATATCAGAAAAAAGTGAATATAGATTTAATAACATTTTAGTATAAGTTAATGGAATTTTTTTTCTCCCAGACATCTGAATAAATGTTCGAGATTCTATAAATGCTAACTTACCTTCAAACATGTTGAGCAACTTTCTCACTTCCTCCTTGAGATGATGAAAACACTTCTGAAACCTAAATCAAGGCACACCTAAGTGAGTTCTCACCGAAAGTTTTCATTAAATAAAAAATACAAAAAGCACAGCAGGTCCCCCCACAGCCAACTGGATTTCCCGGCATGTCTTCCAAATATCCCAAATATTCTAATTCTAGGACAGGTAAAAAGATGAGCTACAGAGCCTTGCCTTGAGTTTGTCACTTGGGTAAAATAAGGCACCGCCGCCTTTGGTATTTTTCCTGTTCGTCTGGAATCTGAGCACGCTCCCTGAAGTGACTTATCCTTGGGCGGTAGTCCAGCAATGGAAGGAGGGAAGTTGTTAAAGGAAATTGTTATCACTCCTTTCCCCGCAATCTCACAAAATTTCCAATTTCAGAGCATCCCAGCTCTCTTAGCCCCGGCTCCCCTAAGGGCAGAGCCCGAGCTGGAGCCCGCGTGCCAGGCGCAGGCAGATGGCCTCGAAGGCAGAAGAGGGAGAGCCAGTGCAGGAAGCGGGGTCCAGTTGGCCTCGGCTGCGGAAGCCGGACTGCTGGATACCACAGGCCATCTGAGGATCCTCCTAGGAAGCGTCTCAGGACCAACTCTCCGAACAAAGGGGGAAGGCTTTAGCTACCTGCGTCGTGGCCCGCGGACTCCCTTGCAGAGAGTTCACTTCATCACACTGCGGACTGCGCCGGTGCGAGTGCGCATTAACCCACCGCACCAGGGAAGCTGAGGCCGGAGGCTTCCAGGTCGTACCTGCATGAAGGTGGTCCAAGCCTGTGCGGAACTGGACAGGGGAATAAGAGGGGACATGGCGAGGACTGGAAGAGGTCACAGAAGGTGGATACAGAACCAGGATGTTAGAGCCGCGCTGAGCCCTTGTCAGAAATCGGTAAGGTAGGAAAAGGCCGGAGGCCCACGATGTGTTTCAGGTGCTTAATTGACTCAATAAGGCTCTGCTGAGACTAAAATCTTGAATTGTTTCTTTGACCCTTTGCATGTTTTTACAGCCTAGAGAAATGTATCCAAGTATTATTACGAACGGTCAAGGAGCCCTGGCAGGGTAGCTCAGTTGGTGAGCATGTCATCCATTACGCCAAGGTTGTGGGGTTCAATCCCCAGTCAGGGCACATACGAGAATTGGCCAATGAACACATAAATAAGGGGAACAACAAATCGACTTTTTTCCTCTCTCTCTCTCTCCCTATCTCCCTCTCAACAATTATTAAGAAAACAAAGAAATAAAGAAAAGAATGGGTGAGAGAAAGTCTCTCGTGTGTGTGTGTGTGTGTGTGTGTGTGTGTGTGTGTGTGTGTGTGAGAGAGAGAGAGAGAGAGAGAGAGAGAGAAAAGAAAGAGATTATTAAAGGGGAGGTGGGAAAGAATTGTTCTAATGCTCCAGCCCAGAGTGTGTTTTCAGGCAGGTCAGTTTCAAGAGGGGTCATATGGAATGTGGGGCTCTAGAAAGTGATTCCTTTAAGACTTGTTGACAACATATCCAATATTCTCCATGGGTTTGCATACACACTTTTGAAGCCATCCAAAGCCCGGGTGGAGATATTAGCCTTCAGGAGGAGGCAGCAATTCAATCATTTCCACACAGGGGAGGACAGAGGGTTCGTACTGTCCTCTTTGCCTGCCCTGCCAGCTCCCAAATCGCACTTTCGCACACAGGTGGCTGCGACCCTTACCCACTCACTCCAACGAGCTAGAAACTGGAAAGGCACCCTGGACTTCCTTCCTTCTGCACTTTGCACACCAGAATTCTGTTGATTCCCTCCCCCCCCCCCACACCACCACCAACAAATACTCTTACATTCATTTGATTTTCTCCACCCCCATGCCACTAACTTAGTCTAGGACTTCATTATATTTTTCCTGGATCATTATAAAAGCCTCCAATCTGGTTTTACTACCTCCGTTCACTTTAGTCCTTCATTCTATTCCCCAAATTGCTCCCTAAAAGTGATCTCACTAAAATGTAAATCAAATCATGTTACTCCCTTCCTTAAAATTCAATGACCTCCCTTTGCCAACAGGATAAGATTCCAACTGCTTAGCATGACTTATAAAGTCCTTCATGATTTAACTCTGACTACTAGTGTTATCCAAAATAGGCAATTACGCAAATACAGTTTTCTCCACTTGGAATGCCCTTGTAAATATAATCGAGCTTTATTAATATTGTACTGTGTTAAGGGGCTGTTCATCTGGTTTGCCCCCTTTGGAAACAAAATATTTTCTATTATGAAACATTTCAAGCCCATAGGAAAGCAGAGAGACAAATACTGGAAAACACCACCAAGCTTTGTCAAATCTTAAAACCTTGACAGATTTCCTTCAGATATATTTTCTTTGTTAAGAAATGTCATTGCAGATATGGTTCAGAGACTCGTCCCCCTCCTTTCATTCCTCCCTCTCCAGAGGTGGCCACCCTACTAATTTGGTATTTATTGTTTTATTCTTTTAATATGTTGCTGATGCCTTCATAAATTCTACATGGTATTGTTTTACACACTTTAAGTTTTATGTGAGTGGTATTATGTGGTATGCACCCTGCAACTTGCTTGTTTGCTCAAAAATGCTTTATTCAAGTTGATCCATGAGACTATTTCTAAAGGGCTACTTAGTATTCCACTGTCTGAACATACCTTAGTTTATTTATCCATTCTCCTATTAATGGATATTTAGGTTGTTTCCAATATCCTACTATTATAAATAATGCTTCAATAGATATTTTGCATATATGTCTCCTTGTGCACATATGGGATGGTTTTCCTAGGTTATATACCTAGGATGGGATTCCTAGTAGAATGACATGTACATCTTAAATTTTAGTACCTATTTTTCTCCAAAAATTCTTCAAGAAATGTTAGTTTAAATTTTTCTCCAAAGACAATAGATTCCTGACTCTATTAGGCAGATAAAGTACAAGTATGAATTTGGTTCAAGTATTAAATATAATAATACTTAAAAAGAGGTTCTTAAATTAGCAACTTCATGAAATTTATGAGAGAGCCTTATAAATGATTGCATCAGTGTTCAGTTATGAGAATTTCAGGACTTACTGTGTGTGAGAGAGAGTATTTTGTTTGTATAAGCAAGACAGAAATTATGTGATTCTGGTATCAGTCTCTAGCTCCTTCTCTCTGGAGTAACTGGTCTTGCTGGCATTCTAAAGAATTGGCTTTCTTCTAAATACTCAGGTTTGAGGAACCACTTCCATTCATTAATGCAATCAGTCAGTACATTTTTATCGGGCGCCTACTACATAGCTGGCACCATTCGGAGAGTTGGAGGTACACGAGTAAAACAAGAGACAAAGTCTCAGCTTTCCCAGAACTTATATTCTGATAGGGGTAGAGAGACAAATGAATATGTGTACACATAAGCATATATTGGTTGGTAATAAGTGCAATTTAGAAAACACAGAGAAGGGGAAATAGGGATGCTATAACAAGTGGTCATGGAAGTGGTCATGGTCTTACTGCAAAGGTGACATTTACATAGGTCTCAAAGAAAGTGAGAAAGTGAGCTATGTGATTCCAAGAGGGCAGAGCTTTAGAAGCAGAGGGAAGGAAAGAACAAAGGCTCTGAAGAGGGAGACTGCTCTGCATATTCAGGGAGGCCAGTGTGGCTGGGGCTAAACAAGCAGGAGTGGGCAGAGTGATGGAGGTGACGTCAGGGGTACAGGTGTTGGGAAGGAACTGTGGATTCTAGACTGACTTGAGTGGGAAACCATTGGAAGGATTTGAGCAGAGGAACACCAAAATCTGATTTGTTTTTGAGCAATCACTCTGACTGCAAGAACAGAAGCAGGGAGACCTTTTGTGGAGGCTATTGCACTATTCTTAGTGAGAGATGATTGTGACTTGGACCAAGATTTTGTAAGTAGACATGCTGAGAACGGGTCATATTCTGGGTGTATTTTGAAAGAGATCTGGTGTTGCACTGGATGTGGGCTGTAACAGACAGAGAAGAGCCACCGAGATCTCTGGCATGAACAGTGGAAAGATGGAGGTGCGATGAACTGGGACAGGTTAGGGTCAGAGCGGGAGCACACGGCAGGAGGAGTGAGAGGTTTCTTCTGGCATGTGATAAGACTGACATTCCTACGAGACTTCCCAGTATAAATGTTTAATAGGAAGTGAGATATGTGAACTTGGAGTTCATGGTTGAGACCTAGTCCAGAAGTAGAAATGGGGGAGTCATCAGCCTATAGATGATTTTTAAATGTGTGAGGCTGGGTGAGACATCCTAGGAAGTTAGTTTGAACACAGCAAAGAAGAGGTATGAGGACTGAGTTTGGGGGCTCCCCAACTTTCAGGGTGCAAAGAAATGAGGAGGAGCCAAAGGAGGCTGAGGAGTGCTATTGGAGATAGCAGGAGAACCCAGTGACTGGTGACATCTCCAAAGCCAAAGGAAAAAGTGTTTCCGGAAAAAGGATGTGATACATTCTATTAAATGGATAACATTTTTAAGGCTTAAACATTGGCTTGGGATTCAAAATAAAGATTTTTGGTAACTTTGGCAAAAGCAATTTTAGTGGAGTGGTGGGGTCAAATGCCTATTTGGAGTAGGTTCAAGAAAAAATGTGAAAAGAGGAATTGGGGAAAAGAAAATAGAGAATTCTTTCAAGGGGAGATTTTATTGGGAAGTTCTGTTCATGTTTAGGGCACCTACAGTTGGACAGCAACTTGCTGTCTCAGTGCCCTTCCATGTCCCTTGGCAACAGCAGTTCTGGATATTCACTCGAATAGCTTCGTTCTCAGTCAGTTGGGTGTACCCTTCTCTGCCTCATTGGCACGGTGAACTCACCTTCATGCTGCAGCATCACACCGAGGCACCTCCACTTGTGGGAATTCTTCAGCTGGAGCAAAATTATTCTGGACTTTACATATGTTTTTTCCATAGCCACATTGTAGTATTATAATTTAATCCTCAGTAAGGCGGCAATTTTATGAAAACAAGTGTTGTGACTAAGGGTCCCCAGTGCTATGTACCGTGTCTGCCTAGTTCTTAGTAATGTTCAGTTAACATTCGGTAAACTAAATGGAATTATTTTAAAGAAATGTAGGCTTCAGGCCTTCCCTTCCATTTCCAAGGAGCAAGCAGTGTGCCCTACTATTTCTAAACACTTTTTATCTTCAGGGGAGCAGATTCTTGTGGAGGGTTTGGCAAAGCCCTATTTTTTATTTATTTTTTTGTTCTTATCACGAGTACTTCCAGTTGAAGGCAGCAGGGGCCTTGCGGACACACACTCTCAGGGGGCCTGCCCGTGTCTTTGATTTGTCCTGTCGTGTGTGTTGATTTGTGGTGGTGCTGCAGTGGGTGACCTGAGAGGCGCCTGTTCCCACGCACCATTAGGCCAAAGTGAGGGCTTTGTTAGTTCTTCACTTGAGCAACTGTGTTTTTCTAATGTGCCTTCACCAAGCGCTGATGTCATTTCATTCCCTGAATCATTTCAGTTAGATTCCAAACAGTCTTTTATTGTGCTTTGGAAGTCTTTGAGATGACAAATTATTTCTATATTCAATCTGTTGATTTTTCTTTTCTCTGCCTCTTCATGGCTGGAAGTCCCCGTATGTTTTGTTTTGTGTGCTATTTGGCCAGGAGGGAGTTATCTGAAATACAGTTGACACTATTCCTAAAGAATTTTATTCTTTTGCATTTACTCTCTCTGTTTATTCTTTCCTTTCTACTATTAATTAGCAAATTCATTTGCTGATCGCCACAATGAGGTTAGAATAAATGTACTGAGCTAGACATGCAGCAAAGCCCAATGTATTCAGAGTGGTAACAAGAGACCAATTCTATTCTGATAAACACCATTAAAAGGAAAAGATAAATCAAATCTTATGGCCTTAGTCAGCAAGTTTTATTCCACAAAAGAAATCTAAGCTGAACCACAGCTCTAATTTGGAGCCTTAGCTCAAAGTGACTGCTTTGTATTTTTCTCAAGGGTCAAAAAACCAAATCTGTATTCTGCTGGTCAGGCACACCGTAAAGAGTGCCACCTCCACCTGGGTTGTTTGGAAGGCCCATAAGTCTTGGTAACTTGGTGGATTTCGATGCACAGCCATGAGTTCCACAGGACATTAATTCTCCATTGCTTGTCCATTTGAAATAAAAAGTGTTGGTGAATACATTATACTCAGGGACCTCTAAATCCCACTTTAGTATGTTGTCATTCTCGAGGTCACTGATCTCCTTGGCTATCATTATTTCACTATCCAGAGCACATTTGAAGTTTGCAGCTCTTGTGTCCTTTTTCTGTGATCTTTGACAACTGCATCCACTCTTATTCTTAAGGAAATTAACATTGCCTTTGGTTCACAAAGCAAGATTATTTGCAAAGGTCAACGGATATAGCACATCATTCTGGTATATTTCTATGGAGAAACATGCCTGCTATATTTCAGTTATGCCCTGTGTTGAAGGTCTAGTTTATTTACAGTGACTAGCCATAGAGAAATAATCATTGTACACTTGTTATTTAAAAGAAACTAAGTTCACTTAGAAGATTTTATGAATGGATCTATTAGAGGAAATGCAATGTAACCAAACCATTGCTATAGAGTTGGGTCTGTGGGGACTGTGGGAGCCATGCCTGTAATCATTCAGTTGCCCTCAGGAAGTCCTTGAATGTGAAAGTCACTGATACCTATTGGCAGCACACACAGGGAGTTAGCTAAATATTCTCTCCACTTTCATTAGGTATTTCAATGATTTGGATAAAGCTATTGTATTTTCTCCTACTTTTTCTTATAATGGGTATTATCTTATACTATTGATACCTATGTTTAAGCCAGGATACAACGTGTGAAGAATGGAACTTTTAATCAGGAAAAGTGGAAAACGTATGGCAATAAGTCCTGAGGATAGATAGAAGCAGATAGAAATAGAACTGGAGGTTGTAACAAATCACGTTTTCAGCAAGAGGCATCTGAATTATATCAGTAGATCACCTGATCAGAAATTCATATGTGTAAGAGGTACATGAATGTTTTATTGAGAACAGTGTGGGTCAAGAAGAATCCTGGCTTCCTGACTGGGGTCGCTCAGTCGGTTAGAGCACTGTCCCAATGTGCTAAGGTTAGGTTGCGCTTTTGATCCCTGGTCAGGGCTCATAAAAGAAGCAGCAACTAATGAATGCATAAATAGGTGGAAAAAACAAATTGATGTTTCTCTCTTTCTCCCTCTCTCCCTCCCCCTCCTTTCCTTTCTCTCTCTAAAATCAATCAATAAAACATAATAATAAAAGAAGAAGAAGGATCCTGGTGACCCTGGCCGGTGGCTTGGTTAGTTAGAGCGTTGTCTTGATAAACCACGGTTGCGGGTTGGATTTCTGGTCAAGGCACACACAAGCAGCAACCAATGAGTGCAAACATAAGTAGAACAACAAATTGATCTCTCTCTTCCTTCCTCTCAGTAAAAAAAAAAAAGGGGGGGTCTTGGCTTGGCATATGAATACTGGATACAAGCCAATTGTATAGGCATTATTAATACCTACTCTTATTTTCATTTTGCTAGCAACCCTTCCTAATACTCCAGTTGTATTATATAATTTTAGGAGACTCAAATGTAAGGGCTCAAACCTGTAGGATTAATTGCATTTAGCCATAGTTCCAGTTACCGAAACTGCAACAGTTTGACCTTTAACGCTCTGTGGGACAATGGCTCAGGGACAATGATTAGGCCACATGAATCTGCTAGTTCATAAGTGCCAGCTAATGCAGGCAAAATTCCTTCTGATGAAAACTGGTCTTCATTTTGTCTGCACAAACAATGAACAGGAAGGTGGAAGATGGCGGCCCACTAGGTGGGAGCTGAGTCCTCTTGCTCTTGCACCCAACTTGGACACTTAGCTGATTTTCTGAAAAATAAAGTGAATAGTGAATGGAATCTTAGCTGATACAAAGTTTGGAAGCCAGAGAATACAGAGGAGGCTTCAAAATGGATGGTAAGGAGGTGTTACATGTGGACGGGGAAGTCCTCAGGTGTGGAGCCTGCAGCTGTGGTGCCTGCACACATTGAGAGCCTAGTCAGAGACAGAACCAGGCTACACACACACACACACACACACACAACCCCCCCACACCCAACCCCCCCCCACACACACACCCAACCCCCAGAGGCACGCCCGTAGCTGTGGTGGTGGATGCTGACAGGGAGAGTGCCAGTGAGACAGATTCTGTCTGCACCTGGATCTGGTAAAGGAGGGGAGCTATGGCTGGCTGTGACTGCGACAGACACTTGACTTTTTGGAGAGGTGGTGTGTGCGGAAAACCAAACAGTGGCTCAGTGCTGCAGTGGGAGTGCTCAGAGAGACTTTTTAAGGAGCTGAGGAGTGCTAGGCAGGGACTCCGCACACATAGCTGCCCTGCCAACAAGAAGGGAGGATTGTGGGCATGATTTTCCCCCACTCAGTACAGCTGGGCGGATTGATCAAAGGGGAGCGAAGCGAGGTGATTTCTCCGCCCCAGCCCAGCACAGCTGCTCAGAGTGCATAGTGCCAGCTGCTCTGTGTGTTGGGAGGGTGGTGGGCTGGGAACCATGCACCTGAGATTATCTGAGGCCAGAATGGGCCTCCTTCCTTGGAGGAACCTCCAGGAAGGGAAGTTTGCACTCAGCACCCACCTCCTGCAGGAGCAGGGAGGGGGCGGGAGGGGGAGATCTGCAAAAAAAGGGGGGGGCCCATTTTGAACTCCTCACAGGGAGACAAAGTACACTGGGATCTAGGGCCCTATTTCACAGAGGCCATTAAAGCAGGAAGTTCAGGAAGTGGTGCAGCGAGGGGGATTCAGGGCTCCACCCAGCCTCGGCTTGCACATAGAGCAGCTGTCTACACTGAGGGGGAGAGAACTGACATTCTTACACAGATTGTCCCCCTCGCCCCGCGATTGGACAGCTATATAATCAGAGTCTATACACTATTGGAAATAAACTGGGACAGACAAATATGGGAGGTGTAGGGACAATGGGAGCACACCCACAATTTTCCCAGAAGACTGAACAGTGTCTCCCAGGTGCGACACAGAGGCCCCACCCTCTCAATCACAACAGAAGCTCCCTCTAGAGGCAGGTGAAGGAGATACAGTCAGTGTTGCCAGAAGTTGGCTGCCCCACCATGGACCTTGCGCTGCTAAAACACCAGAAACAGATCCAGAAAGAAGTCAAAAAGCAAACACCAACAACTGAGATGAATTTAAGTCCGTATCCTCAGAACTTGAATGTTTTTTTTCTTTCACATAGATTTTTAATATTTCTTCTTTTGCTTCAATTGCATTCCAACTAAGTCACTACTCTTGGTTTTTTATTTTTTATTTTTTTTATTCAGACTAATATATTATATATATTCTTTTTATTCAGATCTATATATTCATATTATTGTTATTTCAAATCCCACATAGAACCCTTACCTGGTCTTACTCCATTTTGCTTTCTTTCTGACCTTTCTTATTATTGTAAACTTTATTTTTTCCTAAATATGCTATGCCATATTCCTATTCCTTACTCTTATTATTTATCCTCCATCTATCCTTGCAAAAGCCTTTTTCCTTACTTAAGTCAGCTCACATTCTTTTTCACCTCTTATAATAGCCTTATTTTCTTCCCACCTTTATAAATTGTGGTTAGGTGGGCAAGGATATTGTGGTTATTGCTGTTCGCCAACGGCATTCCTATTTGTTTACTGTTTGTTTGTACTTCAGATCCCATAGGATGCTCTCCCCCTCTCTCACTCCATTTTGACTTCCCCTGCCCTTGATCAGTTGAGTTCAGAATTCTATTTTAATTTTTTTCCTTTTCTTAGCCTGAGTTCTATTTCTTACTCTTATCAGTTTTCCTCTCCCGTCCTCTCAAGATCACTTTTCTTTACTATAGACATCTCATATTCACTTTTCCCTTTTGCATAATATTCCATTTCCACCTTTATGAATCTTTGCTCACCTGTTGTTATTGACACTGCTGTGGTATTTTGTAATTTTGTTCCCATTGGTTCATTACCTTTTTAATTTTACTTCAAACTTCACAGGATACTCTTCCCTTTTTTACTCCATTTTTGCTATTGCCCTTCCCTGTTTTACTTACATTTTACATTTTATTCTTTCCCTTTCTTCGCCTTGTTTCTTTTTTTTAAACTATATTTTATTGATTATGCTGTTACAGTTGTCCCACTTTACCCCCCTTCTTGCCCCCCACCCCCTTACGCCCCTTTCCCCACCCTTTAGTTTTGTCCATAGGTCATACACATAAGTCCTTCTGCTCCTGCACTTCCTATACTATTCTTAACCTCCCCCTGTCTGTTGTCTACCTCCCATTTATGCTACTTGTTCTGTGCCCCGTTCCCACCCTCTCCCCCTACCACTCCCCTGTTGATATTCCTCCATACCTTATATAACTCCGTTTAACATTTCATACAGTAAAGGCTGGGTGGTGATGAACTTCTTGAACTTGACCTTATCTGCAAAGCACTTTATCTGCCCTTCCATTCTAAATGAAAACTTTGCTGGATAGAGTATTCTTGGATGTAGGTCCTTGCCTTTCATGACTTGGAACACCTCTGTCCAGCCCCTTCTTGCCTGTAAGGTCTCTTTTGAGAAATCAGCTGACAGTCTTATGGACATTCCTTTGTAGGTAACTGTCTCTTTTTCTCTTGCTGCTTCTA
>PVJI01026884.1:0-18412 GCA_004026765.1 Micronycteris hirsuta
CCCCGGGCTTGTCCCGATGGGGACCCTTTCCTTCCGATGCACTCTGCTTACCGTATGAATGTTCAAATTCCCCTGTAATCTTGGGCATCAATCATCATATGTGTTGGAATACTGCTGGGTTTTCGCCCCGTTCCTCAGAAAATCAACCAGTGGGTAGGAGGACGTAAACTCTGTTCCTCCTATCTCGCCGCCATCTTCTGACCCTCCAAGGCAGTTCTATTTTTAATTTTTTAAGGAAATTCCATACTGTTTTCCACAATGGCTGTACCAGTCTGCATTTACACCAACAGTGCACTAGGGTTCCCTTTTCTCCACACCCTCACCAGCACTTGTTGTTTGTTGATTTATTAATGATAGTCATTCTGACTGGTGTGAGGTGATATCTCATTGCGGTTTTAATTTGCATCTCTCTGATGGTTAGTGATGTTGAGCACTTTTTCATATGTCTATGGGCCTTCTGTATGTCTTCCTTGGAGAAGGGTCTATTCAGGTCCTTTGTCCATTTTTTAACTGGATTGTTTGTTTTCCTGGTGTTGAGTCTTACGAGTTCTTCATATATTTTTGAGACTAAACCCTTGTCTGATGTATCATTGGCAAATATGTTCTCCCAAATAGTTGGTTCCCTTTCCGTTTTGATGATTATTTCTTTAGCTGTGCAGAAGCTTTTTAATTTGATGTAGTCTTATGTGCTTATTGAAAATTCTTCTGTTAAAGTTTAGATTGAGATTATTTAGTTGCCTTAAAATCCCAACTGGAATTTTGATGTCAATGATTTGTTTAAAATCTATCTATCTATCTATCTAGGCGAAGGATGGAGAAAGAGAGGGAGAGAAACATTGTTTGGTTGCCTATTGCAAGCTTCCAACTGGAAGCCTGGTCCATAACCCAGGCATGTGCCTTGACTAGGAATCGAACTGGTGACCTTTTGGGTTGTGAAACAATGCCCAACCCACTGAACCACATCAGTCAGGGTGATGTCAATGATTTTTAATTTATAGATTAATTTAGGTACTTTGTATTTTATATTAATGAATGGCATCTAAGTATAGAATATTGCTATATTTATAATCTTCTCTGTATTTTAAAAGCATATTATATTTTCCTTCATTGAGCTCTTGTATATTTTTAGTTAATTTCTAGATGTTTTATAGCTATTTTTTTAAGATTTTATTTTATTTATTTTCAGAGAGAGGAGAAGGGAGGGAGAAACAGCAATGTATGGTTGCCTCTCACATGGCCCTCACTGGGGACCTGGCCTGCAACCCAGGCATGTGCCCTGACTGGGAATTGAACTGGGACCCTCTGGTTCCCAGCCCGCGCTCAATCCACTGAGCTACACCAGCTGGGCTATTTTTGATATAGTGAATGATATATTTTTAATTTTTTAAAATCATCACCTGAGAATATTTATGGTTTTGAAAGAGAGAGAGACAGACACAGAGAGAGAGAGAGACAATGAGAGAGAGGTAGAATGAGAGAGAAACATTGATATGAGAGAGAAATGTCATTGATTGCTTTCTGTACTTGACCGACCAAGGATTGAACCCACAACCTAGGTATGTGCCCTGGCTGGAAATCAAACCTACAGTCTTTCAGTGCATGCTCCAACCAACTAAGCCACCTGGCCAGGGCCAATTTCAGGTATTTTTAATTGGGAGGATATTCATATGGGGAATTTTATGCTTACAAGCTTATTGGAAAGTTTTAAGTAGTAAGTCGCACAAAACTAGCTTACTAGTAAAACTATGTCCTCTGAGAATGCTATTAGAGATATATCAGTCTAATCCCGGAGCTTCTTCTATCAACACAATAGTCTTTGGGCTCAGAATTGAGGAGGGTGGATATTGAATATGTGATGTAGGAATTAAAGAATCAGATTAAGAAGTAAAACACTTGACCTCAAGGCCTCTATTTTTTTGAAATGACTGAAAGTGTAAGAGCATGTTTGAAAGGTGTCAGGTATCTCAAAATAATTTTTAACCCAAATTATTACCTACAAAAATGACCACATAGAATTCTGTCATCTTATAAAACAATTTATAATAGACAGAATTTATAATAGACTGTAAGCAATATCATAAATACAATCTTTTTCAATATTAAGAGAAAATCTGCTCTAA
Source organism: Micronycteris hirsuta (assembly GCA_004026765.1). Lineage (NCBI taxonomy): Eukaryota > Metazoa > Chordata > Mammalia > Chiroptera > Phyllostomidae > Micronycteris > Micronycteris hirsuta. The sequence goes on from PVJI01026884.1 coordinate 2,121, forward strand.
TTAGAAATGGTGTAATCAGCCCTGGCTGGTGTGGCTCAGTGGATTGACTGCTGGCTTGAGAACCAAGGGGTTGCTGGTTTGATTCCCAGTCAGGGCACATGCCTGAGTTTTGGGCCAGGTCCCCAGCTAAGTGCATGCGAGAGGCAACCACACATTGGTGTTTCTCTCCCTCTCTTTCTTCCTCCTTGTCCTTCTTTCTAAAAATAAATAAAAAAATATTTTTTAAAAAGAAATGGTATAATAATAAAAAATGTGCAATGACCTTCAGTAATGAATATTGATTTATTCAACTTCAGAGAACTCATACTGGTGAAAAATACAATGAATATAAGGAATGTAAAAAAGTGCTTAAATTTAATTCACTCCTAACAACACCAAAGAGAATTCATACTGGTGAGAAATTTTATGAATGTTAAGAATGTGAGAAAGCCATTCTTTGTGTGGATAATTTAGTGAACACCAAAAATTTCATACTTGTGAGAAATCCTGTTAACATTAGAAATGTAGGAATGTTTTTACAACTAACTGAGTTCTTCACACTAGAGAATTTATATTTATGATAAACTGTGAATATTAGTAATATAGAAAAGCCTTTATTGTGTGTGGACAAGTTAGTTAACATCAAGAATTTATATTGATGAGATGGAAGGAGACTTGACTTGGGGTGGTAAATACACAACATAATATATGGATGATGTATTGTAGAATTGTATACCTGAAACTTATATAATTTTATTAACCAATGTCACTCCAATAAATTCAATAAAAAGGAGAATTTATACGGATGAGAAACCTGATGAATGTAAGAAATGTGGAAGAATGTTTAGACTTAATTCAGTTCTTACTACATATTAGAGAATTCATACTGGTGATATGTTTATGGATATTAGGAATGCAATAAAGTGTTAATTGTATGTGGACAATTTATTCACATTAGAGTATTTATACAGGTGAGAAACCATAGAAATGTAAAGAATGTGAAAGTGTCTTTAGACCTGATTGAGTTCTTTCTTCACACTGGAGAATTCATACTGGTGGTAAATCTTATGTATGTAAAGAATGAAGGAAAGCCTTTGCCGTGTATGGAGAAGTTAATAAAAATAAGAGAATTCATACAGGTGAGTAATCGCTGAAATATGAAGAATGTGAGAAGGTCTTTAGACCTAACTGAGTTCTTTCATCAAGCCAGAGAATTCATACTGATGATAATAATTATTAATGTAAGGAATGTAGAAAGCTTTTATTGTATGTGGACAAATTAATATCAGAGAATTTTTACTGGTGAGATACCTGATTAATATAATAAATGTGGGAAGTTATTTTTTTTCAGTTTTGTTTTTTATTTATTGCTATTTATAAACTTGCTATTTATTTTACTTCAGCTTTTAAAATATTTTATATTTTTAAACTTATTTTTAGAGAGAAAAGAAGGGAGGAAGAGAGGGAAAGAAGCATCAGGTGTGAGAGAAACATCAGTTGCCTCTTGCACACCCTCAACCAGGGATCTGGCCCACAACCCAAGTATGTACCCTGACTGGGAATTGAATCAGTGACTTTTGATTCACAGACCAGCACTGAATCCACTGAGCCACACCAGCTAGGGCAATGTGGGAAGATATTTGGACTTACTATGTATTAGAGAATTCATACTGCTGAGAAGTTTTATTAATATAACAAATTCATTAAAGTCTTTACTGTGTGGACAACTTACACAATATCATATCAATTAATATTGGTAAAAAAAAACCCTATTAATGTAATCAAAGTGGGGAAATGATTACTATATGTCAACAAGTTACTTGAGAATAGAGTACTCATTTGATAAGGAGCTCTTTGAATGCAAAGAATGTGTGAAGGCTTTTAGATATAATTCAATCCTAACATATGTTGATAAATTTATACTGGTATGAATTATAATGGATGTGTAGAATGTGAGAAAGTCATTATTCAGGGAAGACATCCTAATATGTAAAGAAATCATATTGATGAAAATCATATAAAATATGTGGAGAGACCTTAAGTAGTGGCTATCAAGTTACTCACCTCAGAATTCATACAGGGGAGAAATTCTATAAGTGCAAGATATGTAGTAAGATCTTTATTCATGTTAGAGGTCTTAATTTTTATTATATAATTAATTCTGGTAAAAACAAATTTAAGGAATGTAAAAAAGCCTTTAAGCAACATTTACATCTTTCTCAGAACAAGAACAATTTCTCAAGAACAATTTATAATATAATTTAATTAACTAAGAAAATCTTCACTTTTTTAGGCTTTTGTTTGTAAAATATAAGAATATCTATCCTAGAAAAAAAATGGAGACTATAGAAATTCTGCATGCTAATTTAAGCTCATATATCTTTGGCACAATTTTACCAGGTACTATTTGGAATTACAGTGGTTACTTTGGAGAACATTTGATGTGGACTAGATTGTACATTTTTTCTTTTTTAAATATTTTATTTTTATTGTATTTTTCCATTACCATTTATCCCCCTTACACCCTCTTTCACCTCAACCCACCCCAACCCCACCCTCCTGCAATCACCACACTGTTGTCTATGTCCATGAGTTCTTTTTCTTTTAGGCTTGATCCCTCCATCCCAACCCCATTCAGACTGTACATTTTGAGTCCCCTTAGAACGAAAAGGAAATAATATTTCTACTTCCTGAGTAGCAAGCTTTCTTTAATTGGTAGGAGGAGTATTCCAACTTGAAATTGGACTTAAAACTGCCTTACTAAATAATTCCTTAGGTAAAGCAAATTAAAAATATGAGACACAGAACTACCTCATTTTTAGGTCCATAAAAAAAACCATTACATTCCTTTCCCTATCTCTTTTATTCTTTTTAGATTTTATTTATTTATTTTATTTTTAGAGAGAGGAGAAGGAAGGGAGAAAGAGCAATGTATGGTTGCCTCTCACATGGCCCTCACGGGGACCTGGCCTGCAACCCAGGCATGTGCCCCGACTGGGAATCGAACCGGGACTGCCTGGTTCCCAGCCCGCGCTCAATCCACTGAGCCACACCAGCCGGGCCTTCTTTTATTCTTTTTTTAAAAGACTTTATTCATTAACTTTTAGACAGAAGGGAAGAGAGGGAGAAACATCAGTGTATGAGAGATACATTAATTGGTTGGCTCTCATATGCCCTCAACTAGAGACATGGCTCACAACCCCGGCATGTGCCCTGACTGGGAATCCTACTGGTGACTTTTCAGTTTGCAGGCTGGTGCTCAATCCACTGAGCCACATCAGCTAGGGCTCTTTTATTTTTTATTAACACTCTATCACATTCAAGACCTTGTCAATTCTCATCGGTTTCTTATCTTTGCGTCTCCTTCACCTTTTTTTCTAATCCTCACCAGAGGATATGCTTATTGACTTCAGAGAGAGAGGGAGAGGGTGAGAGAGAGAGAGAGAGAAGCATCAATGCGAAAGAGAGACATCAATTGATTGCTTCACATATGCACTGGGGATTGAACCTGTAGCCTAGGTGTGTGCCCTGACTGGGAATGGAACCCGCAACCTTTGATGTATGGGTTGAAGTTCCAACCAACTGAGTCACCCTGCCAGGGCATCATTGCCTTTTTTTAAACTCATGCCATATCTCAAAATGAAAAGAAAAAAATGTCTGCAAAGTTGATCATGTGATTTTTTTCTTTTATTGATGGAATATTATATTAATTGATTTTCAGATGATGAAACAACCTTGTATTATCAGGATAACTCACCACTAGCCTTGATTCACGATCTTTTAAAAATATCAGTGGCCTCATAGAATGAAATGGGAAGTGTTCTATCCTCTTCTATTCTTTGGAAGGGTTGTGAGGAACCGATATTCATTCTTCTTTAAATGACTATGTGGACTAGGGGGAAGGTTTTTGTTGTTGTTGTTACTAATTCAATCTTTTCACTTGTTATTCAGAGTTTTACATTTACTTTTAAAAATAGATTCTATTTAGTATGTTATTGCAATAGTTCCAATTTCCTCCTTTGCTCTTCTCCACCTGATACCCCCCATTCTCTCCAGCAATCGCCCCCCTTAGTTTATGTCTATGGGTCATACATATAAGTTCTTTGGCTTCTCCACTTCCTATATGGTTTTTAACTCCTCCCTTTCTATTTTGTACCTACCGATTTGTACTTCTTAATCCCTGCACATTTCCCCCATTCTCACCCTTCCCACTCCCAACTGATAACACTCCACATTATCTCCATATCTATGATTCTGTTTCTGTTATGCCTGTTTGCTTAGTTTGCTTTTAAGATTCAATTGTTAATAGTTGTGAATTTATTGCCATTTTAATGTTCATAGTTTTTATCTTTTTCTTGTACCGAAGTACCCGCTGAGCTAAAGCCAGCCCAGTTTTTATCTTTTTCTTAAATAAGTCCCTTTAACATTTCATATAATAATGGCTTGGTGATGATGAATTCCATTAGCTTTACCTTGTTTGGGAAGCATTTTATCTACCCTTCCATTCTAAATGATAGCTTTGTTGGATAGAGTAATGTAGGTCATAGGTCCTTGCTTTTCATCACTTTGAATACTTCTTGCCAGTCCCTTCTTGCCTGCAAAATTTCTTTTGAGAAATCAGCTGACAGTCTTATGAGAACTTCTTTGTAGGTAACTATCTGGTTTTCTTTTGCTGCTTTTAAGATTCTCTCTTTATCTTCAACCTTTGGCATTTTGATTATGATATGTCTTGGTGTGTTTCTCTTTGGGTCTATCTTGTTTGGAACTCTCTGTGCTTTCTGGACTTGTATATCTATTTCATTCACTAAATTAGGGAAGTTTTCTTTCATTAGTTTTTCAAATAAGTTCTCAATTTCTTGCTCTTTCTCTTCTCCTTCTGGCGCCCCTATAAATCAAATGTTGGTACATTTGAAGATGTCCCAGAGTCTCCTTAGCTTATCCTTGTGTTTTTGGATTCTTTTTCTTCTTCTTGCTCTTCTGATTGTTTTTTTCTTCCTCATGTTCCAAATCATTGATTTGATTCTCAACTTCATCCCCTCCACTGTTGGTTCTCTGTAAATTTTTCATTATTTCACTTAGGGTAATCTCTGACTGAGTCTTTTTTATGCTGTTGAAGTACCCAATGAGTTCCTTGAGCATCCTAATAACCAGTGTTTTGTTTTGTTTTAGAGAGGGGGAGGGAGGGAGAAAAAGATGGAGAGAAACATTGATGTGTGAGAGAAACATCGTCTCTCAAACACCCCAACTAGGGACCTGGCCTGCAACTCAGGCATGTGCCCTGGCCAAGAATCGAACCAGAAACCTTTCAGTTCATAGGCTGACACTCAATTCACTGAGCCACACCAGCCAGGGATAACCAGTGTTTTGAACTCTGTATCTGATAAATTGCTTATCTCCATTTCATTCTTTTTCTGGAGTTTTGTTCTTTTCTTTCATTTGGGCCATATTTCTTTGTCTCTTCATTTTGGCAGCCTCCCTGTGTTTACTTTTGTGTATTAGGTAGAGATGCTTTGACTCCTATCTTAGTAGCATGGTCTATTGTAGAAAAGCACACAGGTCATTTGGATGGGAGTCTTAGGGAATCACTAGGGCAGGGCAACTCATGTTGTCACTCTGTGGATCTGTGCAGGGGAGAACTCAGAGAGGGGACAATGCTGCTGCCTGACCTCTGGAGTTTTGTCCAGGAGGAAGCTGTTTCCCAGCACTCACTCTGATGCCAGTCACCTTAATTTTTCCCTGTATGCCACTGGTACCCTTCCAGCTATTGCCCTGGTGTTGAAGGCAAGAGGGAGTGAGTCTGTCTAACTCCTAAGTCCATTGCAGGCCTTTTAAGAGGAGATTCCTGAGAATCCTTCAGTTTCTTCTGCTGCCCCAATCTCCACTGGTTTTTACAGCCAGAAGTTATGGGGACTTATCTTCCTAGCACCAAAACCTTGGGCTGGGTGGTCTGGTGTTGGGCTGGGATCCATTGTTCCCGATGTATCCCTCCAAATTTTTATCCACCACAGGTGGGTTTGGGACTGCCTTTCCTTGTCTCTGTGCTTCTCAGCATCTCTGTGCTTCTCTGCCTCTCTGCCCCTGCTACCCATCTAGATGAATGTAACTTTTTAATACCTTAGTTGTCAGACCTCCATACAGCTCGATTTTCTGACAATTCTGGATGATATTTGTTTTGTAGTCTAGTTGTAATTTTTGCTGTGGTTGTGTGAGGATCTGAGGTGTATTTACCTAGTTACATTTCTTCTTGACACAGTTTGGTAGTTTGTGTTTTGCAGGAATTAAAAATTTTCATCTACATTACATAATTTGTTAGCCTACCGTTGTTCAGAAGATAATCTTATCATTCTTTTTATTTCTATAAGATAGAAAATACACATGGCTAATGTCTCCTCTTTTATTTCTTATTTTAGTAATTTGATCTTATCTCTTTGATCTTCTTTTTTTCATTGTCATTCCAGCTAACAGTTTGTCAACTTTATCTTTTCAAAGAACTAACTTTTGGTTTCTTTAATATTAACTTTCTTCTATACTCTAGTTTATCAATATCCACTCTAATTCTTATTGTTTCCTTTCTTCTGATTACTTTGGGCTTAGTTTGCTTTTCTTTTCTTTTTCCTTTAGTATTGTTACAGGCAACCTCTGTACTGCTAAACTGCAGAAACATCTCCCACCTGCAAAAGGGGGGGGCGAACCCAAGCTTCCTGTACTTTGTTCTTTGTCTAAAATGTCAGTTACCAGCCCAGTTACAGAATGTCAGTTACAAACTTTCCTGCCAAGCTGCAGGCTCAGCCACCCATGACCTGCTTAGCAACTAACAATGCTAACAGCACATAAAGTACCAAGTAAAGTTGCCAGGCTTAACTTCTGCATTAAGCCCATGCACCTTGTTCTTTGTCTCCCAAATAAGGTAGTTAGACGTAACATCCACTTTTGCTTCTATGGTAACCTGCTTCTGCCACGTAGACTAGGAAGAGACAAGGCTATAAAAGCAGACCCCAACCCAACCTCAGAGCCCTGGATTTGGAGACTGTCCTCCCCAGGGTCCATGCACGTAAATAAAGGATTGTGCTCCGACATCCCTTGGTGTCTGGTCGTTTCATTTTCTGTTACAGTATATTTAAAAAAAAAAGATTTTATTTACTTTTGGAGAGAAGGGAAAGGAAGGAGAAAGAGAGGGAGAGAAACATCAATGTGTGAAAGATACACTGATTAGTTGCCTCTCACACACCCCCCAGATGGGGATCTGGCTCCCAACCTAGGCAACTTGTGCCCTGACTGGGAATTGAATTGGCAACCTTTTGCTTCACAGGCTGAAGCTCAATCCACTGAGCCACACCAGGCAGGGATCCTTTAGTATCTTCATGTAGAAGTTTGGTTTATTGATTTGAGATTCTTCTTTTTTAATATAGCCATTTACAGTTATGGATTTTCATGTAAGCACTTGTATCCCACAAGTTTTGGTATGTTGTTCTATATTTTAATTTATATCGAACTACAGTCGTATTTTTTTTTGAGATTTCTCCTTTAACTCATTGCTTATTTATTAGCCTATCATCTAATTTTTACACATTTCCCAAATTATTTCTGTTATTAATTTCTAATTTTCAATAAAGGGGAACACCCTTTTATGAGTTTAATTTTCTTAATTTTTTTGAGGCTTTCCTTATGGCCTAGCATTCTCTATAACCTGGAGAATGTGTATCAAGTGTACTTGAGAAGACTGTGTATTCTGCTACTGTTGGGTAGTGTTCTCTGTAGAAGTCTGTTAGTTTGTGTAGACTGTTGTTCAAGTCTTCTATTTCCTTGTTTATCTTCTGCATAGTTGTTTTATACACTACTGATGGTGGAGTATTGAAGTCTCTGTTCATTGTTGAATTATTTCTCTCCTTAATTCTGCCAGCCTTTGCTTCAGGACTCTTTTGTTAGGTGGATATATGTTATAATTTTTATAATTTCAAGATGGAGTGATCCTTTTATCAAAATAAAGTATCGTTCTTTAGCTCTGGTAACATCTTTGTTTTAAAGTCTATTTTGTCTGATATAAGTATGGCCATTTCAGCTTTTGTGTGCTTACTGTTTGCATGATATACTTTTTCCAATTCTTTACTTTCAACCTATTTATAGCTTTGAATCTAAAGTTTGTCTCCTATAGACAGCATAGAATTGGATCATTTTAAAATCCATTCTGCCTATCTCTGCCTTTTAAATGGAGAATTAATCCATTTATGTTTAGAATAATGGTATACTGGTAAGGAAGTATTTACTTCTGCCATTTTTCTATTTGTTTTATGTATGTCTTATAGCTTTTTATTTATCCCTTATGTATTCCATTGCCAGCTTCTTTTGTGTTTAGCTGATTTTTTTTGTGCTTACATGTATTGATTCCAATATGATTTCCTGTGTTTTTCTATAGACATCTTTGTGATTGCCATGGGGACATATAACATCCTAAAGATGTAACAGTCTCATTCAAATCAACACCAAGTTAACTTCAATTATACACAAGAACTTTACTCCTATGCACCTTTTTTTTCTCTTCCTTTATTTTTTTTAAAGTTTTATTTATTTATTTTTAGAGAGACAGGAAGGGAGAGAAATGTTGCTGTGTGAGAGAAACGTTGAATGGTTGCCTCTTTCATGACCCCAACTGGGGACTTGGCCCACAATTCAGGCATGTGCCCTGACTGGGAATCAAACCAGCAACCTTTCAGTTCTCAGGCCATTGTTTAAGCTACTGAGCCACACCAGCTAGAGCTCTTTATGTTTTCATGTTGCATATTACATCTTTATGCATTGTGTGCCCAATAACAGATTTAAATTATGTTTATGTGTTTGTCTTTTAAATTATGTAGAAAACAAAAAGTGGAGTTACAACCAAAATCACAAAAATATTGAGTTTTATATATGCTCATGTATTAACACTCCCTGGAGATCTGTATATCTTCATTTAAATTTAAGTTATTGTTTAGCATCCTTTGATTTTTTAAAAGATTTTATTTTTATTTATCTTTAGAGAGAAGGAAAGAGAAGGAGAAAGAGAGGGAGACAAATATTGATGTGCAAGAGAAACACTGATTAGTTGTCTCTCGCATGCCTCTAACTGGGGACCTGGCCCACAACCCAGGCATATACCCTGACTGGGAATTGAACTGGTGACCTTTTGTTTTGCTGGACAACACTCAACCCTCTGAGCCACACCAGTCAGGGCTAGCATCCTTTGACTTTGACTTGAAGGACTCTCCTTAGCATTTATTGTAGGGCAGGTCTAGTGGTAGTAAATTCTCTTACTTTTGTTTATCTTGGTGTGTCTTAATTACTCCATCATTTTTGGAGAAGTGTGGGAAGAGGAAAAACATTCTATAGTCCTATGATTAAGTATTGTTTTTTTTTTTTTAGCAAGCCTGTGCTTCTTGACTGCAAATTTCACAAGTGTTTCTCATTGTTTCTCCCCCACTAGGTAGGGCAGGATGGCTAGAATGCACTGGGGTTGGGTATTTTCCATCTCCCTCATGGGAGGCCAGAGTATGCTGGAGTTTGGTATTTCCCTTCCTTCATGTCAGTTAGGCTCTGAAGAACCCAACAGGTTAGTCTCTCATTAATTAGTTTACCCTAACTGAAGGCCTTGTTAATAAAAATGGAGCCTGTTGGCATTTAGAAATGGTTATTTTCCCCTCCCACTGCTGGAAGCATGGGGGGATTTTTCTCTAATATTTATTGTGGGAATCTGGTCAAGATTCTGAAGGTAAATCTCAAAAGCCTATGACTGCTTCCATGTGGAGTTTTCAACTCTCAGACTTATCCACACTTAGCCTCCAGAAACTTATAAATCACAGATCACCCTGTACTACTGTTGCAAGGGTTCCACAGTAGTTTCTGCTCTTGAATCTCTGCACCAGTAATCTGTGACTTTCTTATTTCCCAATCCCTGTCCCAAGTATCAGGGCAGTGCTTTACCCTGTGTCCTCCCCTCTCTTATACATCCAAGAAGAGTTCTTGATTCTTCAGTCTGTTCAGCTGTATAGTTGTTAGGATGGAGCTGGTTATTTCCAAGCTTCTTACACTTGGAACTGGATACTGGAAGTCCTTGATACCCTCTTTTCATGGGAAAAAATTTAATTTTTATGAAGTCTAATTTTTTTTCTTTTGTTGGCCATGCCCTTGGTATTGTATTCAAATATTCATTGCCAAACCCAACGTCATGAAACTTTTGTCCTATGTTTTCTTCTAAAAATTTTAAAATCATTTTAGGTCTTATATTTAGGTCACGAATCCATTTTGAGTTAGTTTTTGTATGTGGCATTAATAAGGATAGGTAGGACTTCATTTTTTTGTATGTGGATATCCTGTTTTCCGAGCACCATTTGTCTTTACTTCCATTGAATGGCCTTATCTGACTATATATGTGAAGATTTATTTCTGGACCTTCTATTTAATTCCATTGGTCTATATGTCTTTTTTAAAAAAATCTTCATCAAGGCTTTGTTTATTGTTTTAAATTTTATTTCTTTATATTTAGAGAGAGGGGAAGGGAGTGAGAAAGAGAGGGAGAGAAACATCAATTGGCTGTCTCTCCTGTGCCCCTAATCTGCAGCCTGCAACTAGGGCTTGTGCCTTGACTGGGAATGGAACTGGCTACCGTCTGGTTTGCAGGACCACACCCAACACACTGAGCTACATCAGTCAGGGCAAAGATATGTTTGTTGACTTTAAAGAGAGAGGAAGGGGGAGAGAGAGGGAGAAAGATGTGCGAGAGAGAAGTGAGTGTGTGAGAGAGAGAAAGATATGAGAGAGAAACATTGATTGGTTGTCTCCCATAGGCACCCTGACTGGGGATCGAACCCACAACCTTTTGGTGTATGAGACTACACTCCAACCTTGCCAGAGCTATATGTTTGTGTTTATGCCAGCACCACAGTTTTGATTACTGTAGCTTTGTAATAAGTTTTGAAATTATGAATGTGAGTCTGCCAGCTTTGTTCTCTTTCAGGATTGTTTTGGCTACTTGGGGTCCCTTGAGATTTCATAAGAATTTTAGGGTGGGTTTTTCTATTTATGCAAAAAACATTACTGGGAAGTTGATAAGGATTACATTAAATCTGTAGATCAATTTGGTTATTACTGACATTAAAACAATAATCAGTCTTCCAATCCATGAACATGAGATATCATTCCATTGATTTGTGTGTTCTTTAATTTCTTTCAGAAATAATTTTGTATTCATCATACAGATCTTCACCTCAGTTAATTTCTGAGTATTTTTATGATACTCTAAATGGAATTTCTTCCTTAATTTTCTTTCAGATTGTTCATTCTTAGTGTATAGTAATGCAACTGATTTTTGTGTGTGTTGACTTCGTTTCCTGATACTTTGTTGAATTTATTAATTTAAAGTTTTTTGTGTAATCATTAGGGCTTTCTACATAAAAGATCATATCATCTGTGAACAGAGATAATTTTACTTGTTTCTAACCAATTTGGATGACTTTTATTCATTTTTCTTGCCTAATTCCTCTGGCTAGAACTTCCATTACTATGTTGAATAGAAGAGGTGAAAGCAGGCATTCTTTCATTGTTTCCAATAGAGGAAAAGCTTTCAGTCTTTCACTACTGCAGATGATGTTCGCTCTGGGTTTTTCATACATTGCATTTTACTATGTTGAAGTAGTTTACTTCTATTCCCAGAATTTTGAGTGCTTTTTAAATGAAAGAATGATGAATTTTGTGAAACACTTTTTGTGAATCTATTAATATGATCATGTGGATTTTGTTCATTCTGTTACATTTATTTATTTACTTATGTTGAGACATCCTTGCATTCCAGGAATAAATCCCACTTGCTCATGTTGTATAATGATTTTGACATGCTGCTGGACCCTGTTTTTAAATATTTTGTGGGGATTTTAGCATCAATTTTCATAAGGAATATTGATCTGTAGCTTTATTTTACTGTAGTGTCTTTGTTTGGCTTTGGTATCAGGGTAATGCTGACCTCATAGGATGAGTTAGAAGTGTTCCCTCCTTTTCCATTTTTGAAAGAGTTTGAGATAGATTGGTATTATTTCTTCTTTAAATGTTTGGTAGAAGTCACCAGTGAAGCCACTGGGTCAAGGGCTTCTTTTTGTGAGATTTAAAAAATTGCTGATTCAGCTCCTTAATGGTTATAAGTCTATTCAGATTCTATAGCTCTTTTCTTTGTAGTTAACGTGGAGATTGCATTTAATATCTTAAAGTTATAGCACTCTAATTTGGGTTTATACCAGCTTAACTTCAATACTATACAAGTACTGCTTTTTAAATAGCTCTGTCTGATGATACTTTTTTCAAGTCATTTATGCTCTCACTTGTTTTTTCCTTTAAGATAGTATTGTGTAGTCTTTTATTTTCATGATCATTATCATGATAATGAAGTCCATGGTTAAGTATTGTTTTGTTTAAATTGTTATCTATTATAAATTACATTTTTCTAATATTGAGAATACCTTCAAATTGAGCATTTTTTTAATCAAAAGAAAGAGAGTGAGATAGTATAATATGGTTTGTGGTTGAAATTATGAAGATCATTATAGTTCTCAATATTAATGCAAAATAATTATATAATTTTTAGTTAAATTAGGTATGTTTTAAAAGGTAAATCAAGCTTTTAACTGTGGAAAATAAAGTATATTTAATCCAATAGTATTATATTTAAAATAGTTGAATGCCAGTGAATTGTCATGAATATTTGAATGCCATGTGTGGTTAGCATGTATTCCATGTTTTCTCAATAGTAATAATATGTATGCCAAGAAAATTTATAATACTTTAAAACTACATTGTACATTCAATTATTAATAATATTGTTTAAATCTACTGATATTTAGAAAAGTTCCAAATTCTGAAGTTGCTTCATTTTGAGAGTAAGAGAATATTGATGTATCTAATCTTGCTGTACCTGTTGTAATAAAATAATGATTACACTGAACTATTGATATTGTATACTTATTTTTAAAAAATAAAATAGCATCATGAACCCTGACCAGAGTGGCTCAGTTGGTTGGAACATGGTCCCATAACAGAAAGGTTGCAGGTTCGATTCCTGGTCAAGCACATGCCTCGGTTGTCAGTTTGGTCCCAGACAGGGTACTTGTGGGAAGCAACCAATAGATGTTTCTCTCTCTCTTCCTCTCTGTCTTAAGTGAGAATAAAATAAACTTTAAAATGCTCCACCTAGTGTAGCTCAGTGGATCGAATGTGGGCCTGTGAACCAAAGGGCTGCTGTTTTCATTCCCAGTCAGGGCACATACCTGGGTTGCAGGCTAGGTCCCTAGTGGGGGCATGTGAGAGGCAACCACACATTGATGTTTCTCTCTCTCTCTTTCTCCCTCCCACCCCCTCTCTCTAAAAATAAATAAATAAAATCTTAAAAAAATAAACCTTACAAAAAGAGCATCATGCTTCATCTATATTTTAATTATCAATTTAAACAATGATTTGGGCTTTCTGACTAGGAAGATGTAGTAGATTAATCCTTTTTAATATCAATATCCTTAAAAATCCATACTACTTTTTTTTAAGATTTTATTTATTTATTTTTAGAGAGAGGGGAAGGGAGGGAGACAGAGAGGGAGAGAAACAGCAATGTATGGTTGCCTCTCACATGGCCCTCACTGGGGACTTGGCCTGCAACCGAGGCATGTGCCCTGACTGGGAACCGAACCGGGACCCTCTGGTTCCCAGCCCGCGCTCAATCCGCTGAGCTACACCAGCCAGGGCAAAATCCATACTACTTTAAGTAGACATGTCAAGGACAGTCTTTTAAAAATTAGCTAGTGATAGTTTACAACCACATACTCAAAATGAGGTAGGTGTGGTATTATTATAAAATGGACAGAAGTTGAAAAAAGTTTATTAATGTTTTTCTCAAGTAGTTTCTTCTGAAAATCTAATTACATTTAAAATGATGATGCATTCTTTTCAAATCCTAAGATATGAATGATATTGATTCCATATTCATATTATTTTAACTGAAGTATGACAGTATTTTGTCTTAATAAGAAAAAAATTATATAATTTCCTTAAAATTGGCTCTAGGAATGAAGATCCAATGGACTCCAATTTGAGTTGGAATAATAATTTTTGAAGGTCAAAGTTATAAGTTCAGCAATTAGATGTTATATAGCAAGTGACAAATGGAAATGTTCCAAATGTCATTATTCTAATATTTAAAGTGTCAGAAAATGGTGCTGTTATTTATACAACATTGAAAGAATCAAATATATTTCATCAAAATTTCTACATATTTCATATAGAAGTTTTTGGTAATGATATATCATTTAAAAAAGAAACACCCAAACTATCCTAGGATAAGGTGAATTTTAGTAGCCTCAGTGTCTTATTTTAAAACTCCAGTGTTCAGTTATAAGTATTTAATAATAAAAATAAATGAGCTAATAGACTGTTTTAAATAAAAAGATGTAGTTATTTATTGCAAATCCTGATTTTTCCCAAATCCAATTGTAATATTTTTGTGAAAACAGCTAAAGGAAAATATTGAATACCATACTCTCAAGTGACATTTGAAATGTCTGGGCCTTGAAAAAGCACATAAAATTGAAAATGATTGCCTTGAATAAATTGCAAATGAATATGAGGCTATTTTGGAAACCAATGAATGGATCTAACACCAGCAGCCACATGATGTCGCTGTACACCACAAAGTCTTGTCAATGGAAATGTACAGAACGTCAAAACTTAAGGAGGAAGCTCCATTTTGTCACCGCCCGAGAGAAGACAAAAACGTTAAGGAGGTAAATTATTAAAAATATGAAGTAAAAAGGATGATTTGAAGTAAGGTGAGAGGGGTAAGAAAGGTGTAGTGAGTGTTTTTGCGATGCTGTATCCCAGGCGAAGTGTCAAGGGAGCCCGGTGCCTGCTGCTCTCTCTTCTGCTCCTTGCAGCCTGGGAGACCGGGAGCGGCCAGGTCCACTACTCGGTCCCCGAGGAGGCCAAACACGGCACCTTCGTGGGCCGTATCGCGCAGGACCTGGGGCTGGAGCTGGCGGAGCTGGTGCCGCGCCTGTTCCGGGTGGCGTCCAAAGGCCGCGGGGACCTTCTGGAGGTAAACCTGCAGAATGGCATTTTGTTTGTGAATTCTCGGATCGACCGCGAGGAGCTGTGTGGGCGGAGCGTGGAGTGCAGCATCCACCTGGAGGTGATCGTGGAGCGGCCGCCGCAGGTTTTCCACGTGGAGGTGGAGGTAAAGGACATTAACGATAATCCACCAGTCTTCAGAGAGAGGGAACAAAGGTTATTTATTCCTGAATCTAGACTGCTGGATTCGCGTTTCCCGGTAGAGGGCGCTGCTGACGCAGACATTGGCACGAATGCTCTTCTAACATACACTCTCAGCCCCAGCGATTATTTCTCTTTGGATATACAGGCAAATGATGAACTGAGTAAGTCACTGTCGCTCAAATTGAGGAAATCTTTGGATAGAGAAGAAACACCAGAACTTCTTTTATTATTGACAGCCACTGATGGGGGCAAACCTGAACTGGAAGGTACGGTCCAGCTGCTGATCACGGTGCTCGACGTTAATGACAACGCCCCGCTGTTTGCCCAGGCCGTGTACAGAGTCCGCTTGTTAGAAACTGCAGCAGATGGGACCTTAGTGACCACATTAAATGCCTCAGACGCTGATGAAGGTGTGAATGGAGAAATTGTCTTTTTATTTGGCAGTGATGTTCCTCTTAACATTAGAAAGATCTTCAAAATTGATTCCAACTCAGGAGAAATTAGGCTAATTGGTAGTCTGGATTATGAAGAAACAAGATCTTACGAAATTCAGGTAAAAGCAGTTGATAAAGGAAGTCCCCCAATGTCAAACCACTGCAAGGTTTTAGTGAAAGTGCTGGATGTAAATGATAACGCTCCCGAACTGGCGGTCACATCCCTGTCTCTGCCGGTCAGAGAGGACGCTCCGCTCAGCACCGTCATCGCCTTCATCTCCGTGTCCGACCGCGACTCCAGTGTCAACGGCCAGGTGACCTGCACCCTGACACCCGATGTCCCCTTCAGGCTGGTGTCCACCTTCAAGAATTACTATTCACTGGTGCTGGACAGCGCCCTGGACCGCGAGAGCGTGTCCAGCTATGCTGTAGTAGTGACCGCGCGGGACGGGGGCTCGCCTCCGCTGTCGGCCACCGCCAGCGTGTCCGTGGAGGTGGCCGACGTGAACGACAACGCGCCCACGTTCGCGCAGCCCGAGTACACGGTGTTCGTGAAGGAGAACAACCCGCCCGGATGCCACATCTTCACGGTGTCCGCGCGGGACT
>PVJI01026885.1:0-18406 GCA_004026765.1 Micronycteris hirsuta
CCTGAGGTTTTTACTGGGAAAGAGAGCCCAGCCGTGGTTCGTTCGCTGGGTTTTCTCTAAGAGGGGCGTCCGGTCTCTAAGGGATTCCCCAGCCACCCCAACCCTGCCCGGTGCAGGGCCTGCGCCTGCCCAGCCGACCGCTGTTCTGTGGGTGCCTTTCAGTGTGGCCCTGTTTCCTCTCGCATTTTGGAAAGGCTCCATGCAGACTCACTGCGGGTGCCTCCGCCGTTTGCTTCCCTCTGGAACGCTCTCCCTCTTCTGGACTCGGCTTCGTGGTCATTGTTTTGTTGTCTGGCCCATGGAGGGACCATGTGACTGGACTGTTCCCATCCCCTCTGCCCCCCAAACACTAAAGGGAAAGCCACGTTAAAAAGACTTTATTGTTCAAAATCTGCAGTCTGCTGTCTTTTTAACAAAGATGGCATTACCAAGGGCTGTGGCTCTTGAAGCTGCTGGGCAGTTTCTACAAGAAGCCGGAATGGAGCCACCCTCCGGTCACTCTGCAGCCTGCTCTCTCTCCGCGTTGACCAGCCACTTGGCCGTCGGGTCCCTGGGAAGCCACCAGGCCGTGCCTGGCCCTCTGCAGTCGCTCCATCTTGCCCCTCGACTGCTCCTTTAAGGAGAGCCCCGGAGTCTCCGCTCCGGCGTTTGCAGGGCGCTGGCGCACAGACCGCAGAGCCGGGGCTGTATCACAGTTGCTCTGCGCAGGCCCACCGGGCCACTTCTCTGCCCTGGTCCGTCTGTGATGCGACGTGTTCCGAAGCCGAGCCCGTCAGCCACTGATAATGCTGAACTGAACTCGCTGTGACAGGTCCCCACCGCAGGGCCCCGCCCGGGCCACAGGGAGCAGCTGTGTCATGCCACATTACACCGGGTGAGGACCGCCGCACTCGGCTGGCCCCGCTCCCTCTCACTTGGCACAGATTTAAGGGGATTTATGCTCCACAGCAGTTGCTGTGTTCTCCCTCCATGGGCGCACGGCCGTGGCAGCTTCGCTGAGGTTGCTGTGTGAAAACACACGCTCGGGTGGGGCATCGGCTCACACACTTGATCTGTCGGACCAGCTTTGCAGGTGTCGGTGCCAAACCCCCGCGCAGTAACACGGTCCGTGAGCGGAGGGCCCAGGGACGCCGGAAAGTGTGCGCGGAGCCGTGTGGCTGGGGACTTGTTTCCTTAACGTCCCCCGTTTCGCTGTGCTGTTCACAGTAGGTTAGAAAATGGGCGACATGTTGAAAATAAAAGGGTCTCGGCTGCTTCTGGAACAGTCTGGGTGTTCTGTGGTTTTCTAACAGCATAACGGGCTTTCAAAAATGACCTTCCTAAGAGTTCGCTGAACTGCTCTCTCCTCCTCCCGCCCTCCCTCCCCCGCACCCTCACCTGCAACCAGCCTCCGGGGCCCCTCCCCTTGACCTGCCCCCTGCTCTGTCCATCCCTGGAAAGACAGCCCCAGGCCCTGACCCCCCCGCCCCACCTCCACCCTTCCTAAACATGAGGTCTGAGCCGAGGGGCCTGGGGCTGTGCTTCGATCCCAGGGACCAGAAAACAAATAGTGGGTTCTTTCGTTCTGGGGTAGTTTCCAGAGCAGCGCCTGAGAAGGCAGATGGGGCCACACGCAGCAGGTCGCAGGGTGAGGCTCTCGGAGGCTGCATGCTGGGGCAGTGGGTCCACCCTTGTTTGTCGCACGTGGGCAGCAGCAGCAGCGTGGCATCTGTGGGTCTGCAGGAGGAGGCCGCATGTCTGCGTGCCGTGGCCGGAGCATGCTGGGTTTCCGTCAGACGGGTGAAAACTACCCGCGGGTGGCCGCCCTGGGCAGCGATGGACGTACCCGCCCAGACGGAGAGACCAGCAGAAGCGTTGCTATGAGCGGCCCAGTGAGGTAAGGCCTCCTGGACGTCCCTCCCAGCAGCGTGGGGCTCTCCACATCCACATCTCTGTGACTGCCTGCCAAGCACGAGGCTGCCGTGTGAATCACCCAGCTTGTCCAGAGGGGAACCCAGGCCTGGGAGAGGGTGGTGCTGTGTCCGGGGCTCAGGGCCAGCTGTGGTCCCACCAGAGGGGCTGGGTCTGTTCTTCCCTGTGAGCACCTGGCACATCATAGACGCCTAACGGGGTGCAGCTGTGAGCAGGCTCTGTTCATCCATGAGTCTCCCGTTGCCTCACTGCCAGGCCCGGTGAGCCCGTGACTGGGCTGGCAGCTCCTTCAGGCTGGCCTCCAGGTTTGGAAGTCAGATTCCCCAAGGTTGCGTCAAACTGTAGAGGTGATGTTGTGTTTGCATTGTGGCTTATATCCTGGAATATTCTTTCCATCAGCCTGCTCAGGAGCCACACAGGCGGGTGTGAAGAGGTGCCTAGTGCTCATAACACAAGCCACGGAGCCCTGATCTCAACCCAAACCTCAGGCCAAGGTACAGGGGCCGTGGGGGCAGGGCGGCCTTCTGCACCACGCGCAGCCCTGGGGCACCCACCTGAGCACACTCAGTCACCCTCCTGGGCCGCCTGGGTGGCCCCTGTCCACAGATCCACCCCTACCCGCCCCAACACCTGAGGCCTGGCCCAGGTAACTGTGACTCGCAGAATTAATAAGCCTAATACGGTTGACTTTATTTAATTAATAATGATCCTGTTCCGTTCCTCTGTGCTCATAAAGCACCCTGCAGGTTGGCAAAAACACTCATAATATCGATCAGAAGTCAGGCGGGATATTTATGTTGTCTCTGCCCCGTGAGCATAAATCCTTGTCCATTGCCTCCTGCTCCCGCATGCGGGGTTTACAGTGGCCAGTTTCTTAAAAGCTTTCGGTAATTAAAAAATAAATATCCATCGGACTTTGTGGGCAGACCTGCGTCCCTGCCTGTCCCCGAGGCCTGCCCCCTTAGCAACGCGGCTGGGGGAGAAGGCATGCGTGCCAGGGGCAGCCAACTGCTCAGCGCCGGCCGGGCCGGGTGCCCCCCACAGAGAGGAAGCCCCTGTTTTCCCAACATATTGTCTCAGCCCCGTCTTCCGTGCCTGCCCTCCCAGTTCCTGTTTTGCTGGAGGCGGAATGGCACTCTGGAAATTCCTTGCTGCTAGCTAGCCCTTTCTTCCCTCTTCCTCTCCTCCTCCAGTTTCCACTCCGCGCCCCCCAGGGCCGCCCTCTGCTCCCAGGCACTGTGCTGTGTTGACAAATCCTCCCCCGCCCTGTGGCAGGAGCCGGGGAGAAGGGGGGGTGTTTGCAAAAGGAACAGTGGGACAGGTGACAGGCACCAAAAAGTTTCTGGCCTCTTAACACCGGGGGGCAGGGGTCCCCGTGAAAATGACCCCGTGACACGCGGTGTTTGGGGAAGGCTGTCACTGTCAGCACTTTGTAGAAGCATCCGGAGAAAACCTGGTGTGAGGAGACCGGAAGGCAGGCCGAGGCCAGACCGCCACGGACCGGCCCCCACGCCACCCGAGCGTGGTCGGTCCCGCCCTCACCGTGGGCCGCGCCAGGACCCGCTGCCTGCGTTCCGAGCGACTCGCAGAGCCTCACAGAGCGGGGTGGAGAGCCCCTCAGAAGCTTGGGGGCGACCTGTCAGAAACCTTTTTTTGGGGAATCTACACCATTAACCTCGTTAGCTCCTGGCAGCATGCTGAGCCCTCCCTGCCAGACCCAGAACACTCCCGCGGCCGTTCAGCGTGGCAGCGTCCTGGCCGCCGGAAACGCACGGGGAACAGGCACGGCGCTGCGGCAGGACGCCGTTCCTCTCGGGACGCGGCTCCTGGGCTCCCCAAGCGGTGTTCTGAGTGGGGCCCACCCCACCCGGCGCTGCCAGAGTTAAACCAGCGCCCGAGCAGAAGGCCCGCTGCGCCCCGGGGCTGGTGCCTTGTAACCACTCTCCCTGGCCCGGGTGGCGGGTCCCAGTCTGTGACTGCCCCGCTCTGTCAGTGGGACTCAACTCGTCCAGAAAGACGCGTCGGCTGCATGCTGAAGACCCGTTCCCAGGCTCACGCGGAGCTGTGAGTGGAGGCAGAGCAGCGACGAGAGGCCCGCGGCCCGCTGTGACGCAGCAAGCGCTGTTGAGGGTGTCCTGATAAAGCCACGTGCAGGGGCCCAGGCCGTGGCTTCGACACTCAGGGGAGAGAAGGGCCACCTCTCGCTCTGGGCAGCGGGACGTGCTGCCGATGCCAGCCCTCCCATGACACCCCTCCGTCCCCACGGTCTTCGATGCCACTGCACACCCCGGTGGCATCCTTGGCATCCAGATACCTCTGTCCCAGACCTCTCGTGGCTCATTGGTGACCCTTGAGTGCCTCCTGGAGCCAAGCACTGCGGTGGCCTGCCAGCGCCAGGCACAGTGGCCCTCCCCTAGGACTGGGCCTCACGACCAAAGGCAGGGCGCGGAGCAGCCCGCCCACGAGCGCTGTTGGGCCATCCCGGGGTCCCTGCCACAAATTTCCAGGAAGACATTGGGACAGAGCTCTGCTCCCCCCAGCCCCTACAGATGTAACTGCTCCTGTCCGTCCCTGGCCCCACTGCCTCCCTAGTCTTTTCTGCTCTGACCTTGACCGTCCTCTGCCAGGTCAGCCTCCTCACCGTCTGTTCCTCCCCTGGTTGGTGTTTGTCATCCCCAGGCAAGCGGGGGGCGGGGGACCGGCAGAGTCAGTGCGCACCCCACAGGCCCCACCAGAAAGCACTCCTGCCCCTGCCATCCGTCCTGTGCGGGTTGCGGGGCGCTCAGGGTCCCTTCCCCAGAGAGGAGAGCCGTGGCCGGCCAAGCCCCAACCACGGCGAGCGTGTCTTAGAGGCCAGCCCCGACCAGCCTGGGGGGCACAGGCTCCCCGGTCTCCCAGCCCAGCCTGCAGGAGGCCACTCCAGCACCCCCACCCTCTCCCATCTCCCAAAACTGGGAACAAGGCCAAGTCGTCTCTTTCCCTGAAGCCCTTCCGTTCTGGCATGGTCTCGCAGCATACACTGAGTGTTGAGTGTGCCCCTCACTCCAGGGACTCTTGGAGAGCCCCTTGCTATCAGGAATTGTCAGCAAAGCCCTCACTGTCGTCACCATCACCCTCGGAGTGAGCGCTCTGCGCCATCCCAGTGAACACCGGGCAGCAGCGGCTGGCCCACAGCTGTACCCTGGTGCCAGCAGACGACTCCGTTTGCCAGGCACTGAATCTGCTGGCTGGAGGTGGGACATGTCCCGGGGTCACGGAGGGACACGCAGAGCCTTGACCCTGTCGTCACCCCTCAAGGTCAAAGGCGGCGGAGCTTCATCAGTGAGGCTGCAGGCAGAGCGCTGAGTCCCGCCTGCCCCAGTGGGCACACAGCTCCCGTGACCTGGGCCCCCCACCCCCTGATCCCCCAGTCCTGTGCTGGCCGGGGGCTCGTGCACCAGCTGGTTTCCTGGGCAGGGCCCCGGGGGAGGTGGGTCCCCCCAAAAGGGCTCCGCTGTAGGAAGGAGGGAAGAAAGCATTTACTGCCGTGCCTTCGATTGGATCTTTATTTGGGGGGACTGGGTCGGCGTCTGTCTTCTGATCAGTTGGCTGGTCTCTCATTTCCTCCCGCTCCCGAGCAGTTGATTTATTTAAAGGTGTGTCAGCAAGGGGCTCAAATGAGGAGCTGGCCTCCTCCTCCCTGCCGACGGCCGGCCACGCCAATAATTCATTTTTTAGCTCATTAGCTAACAGGGGCTGTGAGCAGCAGGCCCCGGGGGATTGGAACGAGGGGAGGTGATGGACTGCCGGGCTCCTCTGCTCTTGAACTGGCCTTCCTGGGGGGAGACGGAAGCGCAGCCAAGACAGGCTGGTCCCAGAAGGGGGCCTGGGGCGCCAGGGTGACGCTCAGGGGGTCTGCGCCCGGCTGCAGGACCACTCGGGCGAATGGCTTTAGGCAGAAAAGGCCTCGTGGTCAGAGCGCCCGCCTTCACGCGTTCCCTGTTGGCACGGAAACCAGATGAGAACAACGAAGAGCTGAAGAGCCGGGGCTGCTCACAGCTCGGGGGCCGGCAGGGCGGCTTTCTGGCGAGGCCTCTTCCTGGCTTGCGGAGGGCGGCTCTGCGGCGTGTTCTCATGCGGTTTCTGTTCCGAGTGCGGGGACGGGGAGGGGGGGGATGGCGGAGGGGGGGTCTCTGGTGTCTCCCGTGAAACACCAGTCACAGCGGCTTGCTCCCACCCTCACGAAGTCCTCTGACTTTCGTCACTTCCTGCGCTCTCTATTTCCAGATACGTCACAGTTCGGGGTTGGGGTGTCAGCACATGAATTGGGTGGGGTGGGGGGTGCGGTGTTTAACTCTGTTCAAACTTCCAGGAATACTTGAGACATCATACCAGACTTGGCCCCAGAGAGCCTGACACCCATGAGGTCCCATCACCCAGCTGAGTACCCCTCGCCCCAGAATCCCAGGCCCCGCTGCACCCCGGGTCCCAGGGTGGCCCACAAGACACTGGTGGGCTTCCTCCAGGCCGCTGGCCCGGGCTGCCCCTCACCCGCCACCAAGCACGTGGACCACGTGAGGCTCACGGGGACTTAGAAACCGAGAGCGTCCAGCAGGCATCCCGGCGCCCCGCCCAGTGCCACCGGCACATCTTTGTCACACGCACCGCCCCGCAGGCGAGCCCTCATGTGCCTGGTGGCACGGCGAGTCATTAGCCACGCTGTTCTGTGATTCCCAACACCAGCCGCTGCCGTTCGCAGAGGCGCCGCTGGGGCCAGCCCCTCACCCCGACACAGGGCCTCACATCCCGGGCCACCGCGCCTGCTGTAGCCACTGTGGCACCCACCGCACAGACGGGGAGAGGAGGGCCCAAGGCGACGCCGCACCCGGAGAGGAGCGACACGCGCGCCCACGGTCTCTGGCACGGACGCCGCGTCTCCGCCCTCTCCCTGGAGCCACCGCAGAGCGCCCCAGAATGCAGCTTCCCCGGCCTGTCGGGGCAGGCAGCAAGCCCAGGGAAGGGGCCTCAGGAACAGGCAGTGCTCGTGTCTGGGTGGGGGCGCCGAGTTAGCGCCCCAAACCCCCACGAGTTCATGTCTGAGTCCGCCACCCCACGAGCTCGACCTGCCGCTGCGAGGAAGCACGCTGGCAGGCCCGGAGCCCAGCAGCCGGCCACCCCGAGCTTTCTGGCTGCCGCCTGGGGTCTGAGAAAGCACAGAAGCATTGAGGTGCCGCGGGGCCCAGAAGCCAGAGTTGAAACTTGTTTAATATATTTATCGATTTGAGAGAAAGAGAAACAGCAATGAGAGAGAGAGATACCGATTGGTTGCCTCCCCTATGTGCCCCGGCTGGGATCGAGCCCACGACCTTTCGGTGCACACCGGCCAGGGCTGCAGAGCTGTTTGTAACCGCACAAGAAGTCTGGGGAAGAGTCATGGTTCCGTCGAGTAATAAAAGCCGCGCCTTGAACAGAACCGGGGGCGTCCTGGTGGAGGGCGAGGGGCCGCGGGGCCACCAGGGGCAGCTGCCCGGGAAGCCTGGAGGCACTGGGCCCCCAGCCGTGCACGGCGTCCGCCTGTGTTCCGCAGTCACCGTGGGAGGTGCGGGTGCCCCCACCAGTAAGTGGCCCTGCTCCAGCCCCTGCGGGGTGGCTCTGCAGACCCTGTCCCTAAGGTCACGCACGTGTGACCTTAGAGTCTTCCTCCCAAAGAGCGAGTGATTTCCACCCCAGCACCCTGGACCCGCCTTTGAACACCGACTTTTAAAACCGAAGCACAGTTTAAACAGGACAATTGTGCAGGTGCGGGCCGAGTTCAGGGAGTTCAGGTGAGCTTGTCTGTGGGGTGACCAGATTCGAGGGCACAGGGTCACCCCACCCGGCCCAGTGACAACGGGAGAGGATTCCAGAACTGGGGGCTCGTCCTCACGCTTTGTGGGGTTCGAATATTACAAGGAAAGTGGAACCGCTGCCATGAGGACTGGGGTCCTTGCCGCGACCCCGGTGCCTCGGCGAAGGACCGGAGCCGGCCGGAGCAGGGCGAGGCCGGTCTGATTTCCACGCCCACCCCAAGAGTGGAGTCGGCAGATGGGAACCGAAGACCGGGCGTGACCCTCACAGCCGCTCTTTGCCTCGCGTTCTCACCTTGCTTTTCCTCGCCGGCGATGGACCGAAGGCACCCCACACATGCAGTGCGCTTTCAGTTGGCTCTTAAGCAGCGGGAGGCCACGGTTTGGCTGGGGTTTCTGTCTCGCCTCCGCTGCTGTCCCAGAGACGGGTCCGCGCCCTGGTTCTGGTATTTTGGCCCAGGTGAGAACGCTGCTCCGGTCCCCAGCAGAGCCGCGTTTGTGGGTGCTGGGGTGGTGTCTCAGGAAAGCTCGGCATGGAAAGGTCAGGGGTCACTCTGGGGTCGCCCACATGTACCAGGAAGTGAAGCAAAACTAATCCCCATTCGCCCCTGGAAGATGTGTTTGCCTAAGTATTTAAAACCAGATTAGGGCTCAGCAGACAGGGCGCAGGGAGCGGAGGCAGCCCGGGAGAGGGCGTGAACAAGACCAGCTTCTGCTCTTGGGCAGGAAAAAACGTCAGGGCGGTGAGCTTTCCTTCTGTGGGTCCAGGACCAGGCCACCCCGAGCGCTCCAGCGGTAGTCGGTGGCTGTGTGCCCTGGGGGCCCTCCGGAGGAGGTGCACTGGGTTTCAAGGGGCACTTGGGCGTCCCTGCGCTGCCTCCAGCCCCGGGGGCGAGGGCAGCCCCCCCTCCCCGGCAGGGCTCGTCTCCCCTCCCCTCGCCCTCACGGGAAAGCACCGGCCCAGCACGGCAGCCTCCCCGTTCCAAGCCCCCACCGCAGCCCATCCCCGCCCCCGCCCAACAGTGCCGCATGGTTTTGAGGACAGCGGCTTTGTCAACATCGCCGATGTCCTTTTTCGAGAAGCCAGAACCAAAGGCCCCCGTCGGCAGCCACAGTGGGCAGGAGCCCAGGGCCGGGGCCGGTCCTTCGGATCCCTGTAAACACACCTTGCGTTGGTTTCTCTCACCTCGCTCTGTCCCTTCTTTTGTGCCCAGCCCTCCTCACAGGTGTCAAAGGCAGTGTCCTGTCCCCTTTGAAGCCAAGGGCGGCGGGGTAGGGGGTCTCTCCTCATACCCACCCAGCTCTTGCCGCTCGTCCTCAGCAGGCCGTGCCATTGGGGGAAGGGTGCCTGCCGCCACTGTCACGCCTGCCACCCTGAGGCCCCACCCCTCCCCAAGGCCACCCTGTCCGCCGTGCCCCAGCCCAGCTCTGCACTCGGGCCACCGCCCGGATTCCTAGGCTGGCCCCACATGCTGTCCCTCAGGAAACCCAGCCGGTTTTGGTCACTTAAGGAGCCCACGGCCTTCTCCACGTGAGCCTTCCCCAAGTGTCTGCAGAGAAGGCAGAGTTGCGCGGGGGGGACTGAGGCGGGGAGCTGCGTCTCATCTTAAAGCTCCCCATTCGAGTCTCCGCCCTTCCTAGGAGGGTCCGGGACAGTATTTTCTTCAAAAGCCAGTGGTTAGAGCCCCTGCGGGTTCTCCCACTCCTCCTGTGGGTGGGTGGAGCTAATAGCAGGTCACACCCAGGTCAGGGGCCACCGCTGTCCTGCCTGACTCTGGCCCCGTGTCTTCGACCATGGCTCACAGTTGTCCTCACAGCAGAACGGACCTCCAGGCCTGTGGTGTCCATCCTGTGTCATCATGCCGAGCAGGTTCCGGCAGGTGGGGGGTCTCCAGGGCCGTAGCCCTGCACTGGATGCGAAGGGAATTGCGTGAGAGCTGGAGACCAAGGGGCATCTGCTCCCTGCAGGTCCGTCAAACATCCTCTGAGGTTCTGAGTCTGGGCCTGGGAATCTGCACTGCTGACAGGTTCCCAGGGAGGCAACGCTGCCAGTGGGACACCCACCCTGTGGACCCCAGGGCCTCCCCGCACTGGTGAAGACTTTGGTCCCCTGCTGTCTCACTTCCCCTTGCCCTCTTCCTGGTAAGGAGGGTGGGGCGCAGAGTCGGGCAGCCCCCACAGCCCTGCCTGACTGCGCCCGCACCTCTGCCCCTTGCAGGGAAGAGAAGGAGCGGTGGATCCGGGCCAAGTACGAGCAGAAGCTGTTCCTGGCCCCGCTGCCCTGCACCGAGCTGTCCCTGGGCCAGCACCTGCTGCGGGCCACCGCCGACGAGGACCTGCGGGTGGTCATCCTGCTGCTGGCACACGGCTCCCGGGATGAGGTGAACGAGACCTGCGGCGAGGGGGATGGCCGCACGGCGCTGCACCTGGCCTGCCGGAAGGGGAACGTGGTCCTGGCGCAGCTCCTGATCTGGGTAGGTGTCCGGAGCGCGTGGCGGGGGGCCGAGGGGTGGGTGCGAGGAGGCGCTGGGGCACCAGCCCAGACGGGGGTGGGCGACGGGAATGGGGAATTTAGGGCTCGGGCAGAGGCGCCTGCCCTCCACCCGAAGGACTGATGAAGGCAGGGACGCCGCCAGTGGGGCGAACCGTCATCATGTGGGGACTGGGGTCCTCTTTGCACGGCGTTTGCTGGAGTTTCTGCAGAGCTCACCTCTTTAGGGCGCCCCCTCGGGTCCAGCATGGTTGATGGGGTCTTGTTTACCCACAAAGAAAGCCCCCGTTATTTGGGGAAGGGGTAGGGATGGATAGGGAGGATGAAAACTGAATGGTGTCTGGTTTCCCGCCACCCAGCCTGGGGGTTTTCACTGAGGTTACACAAGAATACTAGCCCTGAACTGGGAGATTTGACATGGTACTGGGAAGTTTGTTGTTTTAATTCCCACAGGGGCATTTGTCGTGGAACTGGGGTTGGGGGTACAGGGGGAATAAGGGAGAAGAGGCAGTTCTGGACGGGCCAGGAGCTGCTTCAGATACACCCACAGCAGACGCTTCTTTCCTTGCAGTCCTGGAGGCCAGAAGTCCAAAATCCGGGGGCGGGCAAGTGGGCTCCCTCGGGCCCCTGCGCTTGGCTTACCAACGGCCGTTTCTCCTGTGGCCGCCACGTGCGGGCCCTCCTGGGGACCCATCCTCCTCCTAGGACACTGGTCTCGTGGACTCGGGCCCCACCCACGTGACCTCACGCGACCTCTCTGAAGTCCCCTGTGCAGCTGCAGTCACACCCTCAAGTGCTGGGGTTTCGGACTCCACCCCACATGGACTCGGGGGCACAGCTGCATAACTAACGCGTCACCAGGGCTGTCCAACCCGTCGGCGTCTCCGGCCGCTCTGGAAGGAGAAGCACTGTCTTGGGCCACACATTAAACACACACGCTAGCGAAAACCAATGAGCAAAAGCAGGTTTTCAGTGAATTTGCGATTCTGTGCTGGGCCTCGTGCGGCCCGCGGGCCGTGGGTTGGACAGCCTGGCACAGCGTCTTTCCCTCCCCCACGGGCGAAGTCCCTTGCGCCACAACGCTGCCGGCTGATGAGAGCCTGGCGAGACTCCCAGACACGCGGTGGCGGCCGGGGTCAGCCCCCCCTTGTCGAAGGGCACGGGCCAGCGCTTCCCCATCTCCTCGCCGCTCTGGTTCTCGGAGCCCGGGGACATCCCGTGTGTGGGTGCGGGCCACGGCACTGTCCACGCCAGCGACAGCTGTCACGCAGAATGTGCGGTGCCGAGCACGGAGTCCCCAGAGCGGGTCCCTGGGGGGGGGGGGTACGGGTGGCTGTGACGTGTACTGCTTTTGCAGGATTTTTAATGACATGAGGAAATGATCCCAGTACACTGTTCAGTAAAAATAGAGACACACACATTATGTGTGTGAGTTTTAATTCAACGGGGCGTTTAGACTCGAAGGAAAAGACGCTGAACTGCTAACCTGGATTATCCAGGACCAGAGAGGTGAAGGGGACTTGTCTTCACTCTCAGCTGTTGGCTGTGTGGCCCCAAGGACCGCCGCCTGCCTCCGAGACCGAGAGTCCATCGTTTCTTGTGTTTGCAATTGGAAGGTCACAACCGCAGCCGCCCAACTAGAGCTGCCGGTTGGTTTCTGTTGGACAGAGGAGGGACTCGTTGCGAAAGCACGTTCCTGCCTTAAAGGCAGACCCCTGGGGGCCCTGTTGTGCCTGACCCGGGACAGGCGCCCCCTTCCCTGCCCCGGCGGCGGCCCCGCCCCGCCTCTAACACGGCTCTGTTGCCTCCGCAGTACGGGGTGGATGTGACGGCCCGCGACGCCCACGGGAACACGGCGCTGGCCTACGCGCGGCAGGCCTCCAGCCAGGAGTGCGTCGAGGTGCTGCTGCAGCACGGCTGTCCGGACGAGCGCTCCGCGCTCACGGCCACCCCCAGCCTGGCCCGGAAGAGCGCCGGCCGTGGCAGCGGCAGCGGGCGGGTGCCCACCATCATCTGAGGCGCGTCCGCACCCCCACCTGCCACCCTTCCCTCTTCCCGGTGGTCGCCGGCCACCCCCCCAGCCCCCCTCACCTGCAGCGAAATCATCGGCCCTGGACAGCCCGCACGGGGCGGAGACGGCCGAGCTGCGGGAGCACCGTTCCCATGGACTCCCCCAGTCGACACACAGGAGCGACCGACGGGCCTCGGTCGGCTGATGATAGCACACGGCCCGGGCCCCGGTGCCCGCGGCCCGCAGACAGAGCATGGCACAAGGGACGGGGTGGACGCGGGGGAGGGGCAGCGGCGCCGGGAGAGGAGAATTCTCCTGCACCGGCAGTTAAGCACATCAGCACATTTCACCTCCACCAAACGGAACACTTGCATCTTATCTCATCTCTTCTCCGAGGGGCTTGACGGCGTAAATCAGAAGCGAGCCGAGTTTGTCAGGTTTGAAGCCCCTATGATGGTATGTGTCAAATCAGTTGTAGCTAATCTGTCCCGGGAGGACGCTGGCTTCATTACACTCGTATAGTTGAGTTCTTGCAGCACTACCGCTGTTTAATAGAACCTGATTAGTCATCGCTGCGAAGGAAGCCTATTAGCTGGGGAGGCAGTCACGCAGCACGCTCCGGTGCGCGCCGCGATGTGATTGCAATACTCTTAGAAGCATCGCATTACCCCAGACGTGTTCTTCCGAGCCCTCGGAGCCCTCCTTTCTAAATTCACTGTCATAATTTAGTCTCTGTTTAATTTTTCAGTCCAAAGAGGGGGAATCGGTCGCTGAGTAGTATTTGACTGCAGTCTCCTTGGCGCAAAAACAAAATGGGAAAAATAAATACGAGGAACTCGGAAACTCGGAAGGAACGCACGCTTTCCGCTAACAGGGACACCTCGGGCACATTCAGCAAACGGACTGGCTGCGCGGAAGGTTATTCTGCCCCCGGACAGGAGAGAGGTTCTGTGTCCTTCCCCAAGGTGGACGTCTTGGGTCTCAGTCACTCCCGGGCCACGGTGCCCAGCTCACACAGGCTTCTGTATTATGTCTTCAGACACGATGTGTGGAAATCTATTTGAATAAAAGAAGTTCATAAATATGCATTGATTTTTGTGCAGACGAATGGCACCTCTGTTAATTTATAAATTGAACTGGATGTGAACTAATAATGTGCAACTAGCTGAGATGGGAGGGTTGCAGACCGCTGTCCTCGGAGGGGCTCGCAGCGGTAAACACTTCCATTACCGTGATGTACGGCTTTCGGAGGGGGCCCATCAGAATAGGACGGCAGCACAATTTGCTTATTAAAATCGAGAAAGGGGAAAAAAAGACCCGCACACATCACAGAGGGGGAGGGGCGTGTGGGATCTTCGTCACGGACGGCGTGGCTTAGACCTGATGCCGCTTCCGCCGGGGGCAATCGCAAGTTCGGGCCCAGCGCCGGCAGCGGTGGGTGGCGACCGCTGCCCACTGGCCCTGTGGCCCAGACTGGCCCGTGAGAGCCCCTGAGATGTCTCCTCGGTGGTCAGGCTGTCCACTTTAGTGTGTCGCCTGTTCGTCATGGCGGCATCGGCCGGCTTCAGACTCGGCCACCCCCAGGGTGGAGGCCACGCAGAGTGAACCAAGCCAAGGCCCCGGGGTCAGGAAGGGAAGGGGTGGCCGTGCCCAGAGTCCCGTGCGGCGTGCCAGGAAGAGGGGTGGCCGGGGGCTGACATGGCTCAGGGGCACGGGCCACGTCCGCCTGGCGGCCTCCAGAATTTCCTTGCTCTCATTTATTAATCCTTTTATTTTGTAAGAGTTTTTTCTCTCCTTTCACTTTAAAAAAAAAAAACATTAAAGTAGGTAAGAAAAAATCAAGCTTCACACAGAATTTCTATGTAGGCCGGCGTTCTGTGGACACTTCCAACCTTCCTTCAGCTCCGCGGAACACGGCGGTTTCCGGAAACGGCAGGTGCAGATGGCAGGGCCGTGGTGACCCCCCCGTCCCCCCGCCCCCGTTTCCCTTCCCCAGGTCATCACCGTGCGGTTGTCTCAGGTGCGAACAGGAGAAAAGCCATTGCCTGGTTCTGAGGAAGCGTTACCGTTCTCATCCCGCCACGCACGTTCGCCTTCACGCAGCCTTTAGCGGGCGCGACGCGGTGAGCACGGACAGCGTGCAAGCGAGACCCCGGAGTTATTTTGTCGTCCCGAGTCCCGCCGTGGGAACGCTTCATCGCCGCGGAGCCGCCTCCCGGAAGGAAACGGGCTTCCTCGCGAGGCTTCTCTCTGGGCTGTACATGTGTGTGTACATAGTACTACATGTTTATAACATAATACTTCCCCACGTGACTCGTTCCCACGCAGCCTTTCAGCCCCGAATGCTCGATTGGTCGCCCCCGTCCCTCCGGCCCAGCGCCCGGCGCGGCTCGGATCCCCCCAGAACAGCGGCCCCTCCGCCCTGCCTCGCGACAGCGGCGGTGCGGGTGGCGGCCTGTGGTCTGGGTTCTGGCAACGGGAGAGGCGCTCGTGGGTTCCGAGGGTTTTCTTTTCAAGTCGAGGGGACTGGCAGCTCGTGGGCTTGCCCCTCGGTGTCAGGCCGGAGGGCCGCCTTCGCTGACCCTCTCCCTCCATCTTAAAGCCTCAGAGACGCCGGGCTGGGGGAGCGGCCGGAGTCGTCACCGTGCGTTTCCTCGTGAGGTGACAGTGACGTGAGATGCAGCCGCTGTGGAATCCACCCGGCCTTTCTGTTCGGGATCAACATTTTCCCTTGAGGAGAAACCACCCGCCGGGGACGGCCCACGAGCAGGCAGTCAGTCACACGTGAGGGTGGGCGCGGGTGACCTCGCAGGGTCCCCTCTGTGGCCGAGAAAACCCTGCAGAGGAAAGCCACCTGACCCCACTGGCTGGACCTCAAGTACCAGGGTGGACAGGCGGTTACCAAGCAAGCCCAGAACCCGGGTCGTGTCCCCTGTCCCGTCCATCTCCTGTCGTCCCAGGAAGTGACACACTCATGGGTCTTGGATAGGTGCAGTTTTCTGTCCCCCGGTGAGCACCTGCTACGTGGGACTGTCCCAGCATGTGGGTGGGGCCGCAGAGTGCCCACCGGTCACCGGGCTGCGGGGTGTGGGACAGGGCAGCTCCCACGGAATCGCCCTAGGCCGGAGTTCCGACGTGAGCCCGGGCGCCGCGGAACCTCGGTTCCTCCGCCCCTCCTGAGCTCTCGTCCAGCCGGGTGAGGTCTGCTTGGTCCCAGCCTCTGGCCTCCCACGTGGACCTGGCCCTTCCCAGTTTCACGAGGCCCAAACGTATTCAGCGCCCTCCCCCTGCTGGCAAAGGAGCCGCCCCTGACTTCATCGGGAAGGGACACGGGCCCACAGCACAGCCAGCCCAGGGCCACGCAGACCTGTGTCACCTGGCACTGCTGTCCCACCAGCACAGCTTCGGGCGACCATCCAGCTGCTCGAGCTCTTCCTCTTCATCTGTGCCGAGAGGTGGCCTTGCAGGGTGTGATGACATTGCAAAGCCTGTGACAAGTGTGAGCTGGGACGTTCAGAGATAGGCGTCCTATCAAAGACAGAGGCCTGGTCAGGACCAAAGGAGGGCCCGCCCCTGAGCCCGCCCCTTCCCTGTGAGCCTCTGACCCCACCTCTCTGTGGAGCCTGCGGGTACCCTAGGGCCCTGCCCCCCCCCCGCCCCCCTCCCAGAGGGAGGAGCCCGAACCACCCAGTCCCTGTCTCATCAGCCCCTTACCCGCATTTATCGTCCGCTTTGCCAGTCCGCATTTCCTTCCCAGAGGCACGGAGAATGCTGGCTCTTGCCCCGCCCTCCTGCGGCACTGCCTGGGCCTGAGATGACCCCTCCCGCCTCCCGCACCTCTCTGCGGTGGCGGTGGTGTGGATGGGCCTCCCTCCCCGCAGGTGCCCCCTGTGGGTGCCGAGGGGACACTCCTGGACCAGCCCTCATTTCCACAGCCTCTTCCGCTTTCTTTGAAAGTCAGAACTTGCAGGGGTCACCTTGGCTTGGCAGAGTTCGGCTTCAGGCCCTCCGTTCCCCCCTTACCCACCCCCCCGCCACTGTGAGCTCATACCATTGGACACAGCGTCCACCCTGCTGGCGCTGTCTTCCCTTTCCCAGTGGCATTGAACTTGTCTTGTGCCTGCACTTGGCCATCACACCTTCACCCCCGGGAGTGGCCTTCGGGTCCTGCCTGTCACCCCTCTGTGCTCATGTATTGCCATGGGTCCCCATGGCTCTGACACTGCCAACGCTTTCTCTGTGCATTTAGAATGTTCTGGAAACGAGGGGGCAATCCGCATTCCTGCCCAGGGAGGTGCAGAAGCCGTGCAGCAATGTGGATACTCTAACTCCTCCAAAGGCAAAGGGAATTGGGAAGCAGATCTGCTACCTGGGTGGGCTGTTCCCCTCCCCCCACATCTGCTCGGTGTCCACCCCCCTCCCCTGCCTCCACGCACCCACAAGGCCGGTGCGACTTTTCTAGAACTCCCCTGGGTTGTATTTATGTCCTTCAAGCAAACAAATTGAAAAGCAGTCAGGAAGGGATTCAAATAGGAGTGTGCAAGAGATGCGCATCTTTCTTTTCCCAGGAAATATAATTTATTTCTAGCGGCCTCCTCCAGCGTGGGTTTCACGCGTTGTGAGGCCACGCATCAAAGTGATTTTCACCCTCATCCTTCACCAAAAAGCTAGATAAGGGCCTTTGGCAGCAAGACTTGCCTTTTTCTCTCTCAGCCAGCATCATCTGGGTCCCCACACAGCTTTCTTCAGGGTCCCCGGTCCCGGGGTTTGCCCGGGGTGGGGGGAGGGCGATGAGACACCTCCGAGGCCCTTGCCCCACCCAAAAGGCTCCGGTGCCAGTGCTGGGCAGGGCGCAGCTCAGCCGTGCACCATCCTGGTCGGAGTGGCACACGGGCTCGGGGTCCAGCCAGGCGATGTGTGCAAGCCAGGCACCTCCAGGTGTACGGGAGGTCGGTTTGGCCTGTCTTCCCACGTTGCCCTGACCTGCGGCATCTCCAGGGACGGAGCCCTGGGGTGCAGGTCAAGCCCTGTGGTAGGGACCCGCCACCCAGGACGGAGCTGGAGCTCCGTGTTGCCAAAGTGTATGGTTTCTGTCTTGAGGTGCAGGTGAGAGAAAGGAACCAGGCAGGGCGCTAGGGACTGCCCCCTCACACCTCAGCGGCCAGGAATAGCCACCCCTGAATCCGATTCCGCCCTCATCTCCCCAGTGCCAGGTGGCGTCCTCCCCGGCGTGGCCGGGAGCCGTTGTCCGAGCTGGTTCAAAAACTCTTGTAAAAGAAGTTAGCGGCCTGCCCCCAGAAGCTCACCGTAAGTGGTGGCCCGCGTCTGATGGAAGGAGTGTCGGGGTGTGGGAGGGATTTCCCGGCGCTTCCACCCAGGGAACACCTGTAGGTAGAGACGTCTGACCTGCCTGGGTCCTTCGCGGCGGCAGGCTCGAGGCGGGGCCCAGGGCACAGGGGCTGCAGCCAGACCGGGACTGAGTTCCCACGTGAGCTCCTCCCGCACCTGCCACCCCATCCGGGGGCCCCAGCGGCTTCCTCCGCACCACAGACCCGGGTGCACAGGTGGCCTGGAGCGGGGAGCGGGGCTGTCCCACAGCAGGCAGGCAGCGGGTCCGTTAGAAACTGCCCCCCTGCAGGGCCCACGCCTCGCTGGTAGAAACGGCGCCCCTGCGGCCTTGACGGGCATCACGGGTTCCCTCCCCACCAGGGTTTGCGTCTGAGATCCATCACGTTCTGGAGTTTGTGGCCCTGTCTCGGCCTGGCGGTGTGTGTCCCATGCTCAGGAGGGTGCCCCTGCCCCAGGCAGCCCCCACTCTCCTGTCGGGCCTCCTCGGCCCCAGGCGTGCTTCTGCGTGGGGGGCCCCGCAGGTCAGCGATCGCCACCGGGAGAGGTTTCTAGGAGGGAGCAGGGACCTCGTGGGGTGTTTTTCATTTATGTAAATAGCCACCTATAGAACCTGGAGGGGCAGCCCGGGGTGTATCCGGGGGCGGGTTGTTCTTTATTTTTTTGTTTTTGGGGTTTTTTGGTTGTTTCTATATTGCTCATTCATCAAGTTTCTGTCTCACGATGACTCAAGGGTACTTTATTTATACTGTTTGCACTGTAATTAAAACCATTGGCAGACGCTTCACTTTGCTTGTTACTTCACGTGATCTTGTTTGGATT
>PVJI01026886.1:0-18410 GCA_004026765.1 Micronycteris hirsuta
TATTACCAGGGATTTGAACTGTGCATCTGATAGGTTGGCTATCTCTTGGTCGGTTAGCTCTGGGGTTTTGATCTGTCCCTTTCTTTGGGCCATTTTTTCCCCCCTCGGTGAACCTGTTACTGTAAGGGGGGCGGAGTCTTGGGGATCCCCTGTGCAGGGAAGTTCCCGGTAGTTGTGCTGGGACCGAAGCCTCTGGGGGTGGGGCCTGAGCGCACAATGGCGCCTTCTCCGCTCTCCGCACCCACACCGCCTCCTGCAAGCACTTCGGGCCCCTTTGCGCTGACTCCGGGGGTCGCTCCGGGGTCGGTGGGAGCCGGGCGCAGACCGAGCTTCAGTCGGTCCCCGTCTGGGTGTGCTTCAGCCCCACGCGGGAACCGCCCCTCCAACCGCGGACCTGCCCTCTGCTCACCTGCTCGCCGCGGGGTTGCCGAGCACTCTCCCTTCGCTCTGCACCTTCTGGTTCACCAAACTTGATGAATGTATCTTCTTTAATTCCTTGGTTGTCGGACTTCCTCTCAATATGATTTTCTGACAGATCTGGCTTTGTTTGGATGTGTATATTTCTTTTTTTTTTCCCTTGTTTGGTTGTGCGAGGCGGTACGGTGCATTCACCTATGCCGCCATCTTAGGAAGTCCTGATCATCGAAAGCTTTTGACAAAACTCTCTTCAAGGCTGGCCCTCTTTATTCGGCTTGCCCCTGTCTGTCAGTCACTGTCATTCTCCCCAATAATAATGGCTTTCAAAACATGGGGAGACCCAAGAGGGCCAACTATACAGAGCCCTTCCTTCCATCAAAGCTGAGGTCCTGCGATGCTGGGGGAACAGGAAGACACCGCGTGGCCAATAGGTCCTCCTGATTCTTCCAAAGAGGCTGGGGACCAAGCACAGGTCATCTGGGGTCCCATGATGAAGAAGTTGGAAACTGGAACCTCTCAGGGGGAGGGAGAGGAGGAGAGGGGCACAAGTTTTTTCTCTTCCCCAAAAGGTGACCCCACAATTAACTCGCCAACCTGGCCTGACAGTGAACTGGCTGCAGAGAAAAAGACGGCCTGCTGTGAGGGACTCGCTGGACCAAACACACGCCTTGCTCAGCGGGGACCTGCCATGTGTCTCTCCCTGAGCCATGGTGCACTGACACTTATCAGGTGTTACGCTTGCAGGAGCTACGAACACGGGTTAGTTGTACGAGCTATGGCCCATCCACAGTGGAGTAATCGGCAGGCAGCAGAAATGGTGTTGTTGATAAATGGGGAAAGATGATCACAACGTACTAAGTGGAAGAGTGTGACAAAAGTGTGTTCAGTAAGATACCACTGTGTGTGTGCGCATGTACATGCATGGACACCAGAAGAAAGATAACTGATTTCTTTGGTGGGATTATGGGCGCTATTTTTCTTCCTTTTACTTTCTTAATTTCTCTTCCATAAACTTTTGTTGCTTTTGTAATAAAAAGTTTTCTTTTTAATTTTTAGAAATCAGATGTTTGAATGGGTGCGTTGGTGGACTCAGAGCTGCTTGAGGTGCCAGTCCTTGTTTACCCCGTGAGCCCACTGTGCCTTGCTCAGGAATATTTGCTCCAAATGTGTGCCACGTGGAAGGGAGAGGAGAACACACGGGCAAATGGCTGTCACACGTACCTGTCTGTGTGAGCTCGCCCATCTCACATAGCGGGTGATTGGGGAAAAGAGGCAAGGAGTGTAAGGGGCTTTCAAAAGAGGCTCCGGATCCTTTTGACATGTGACCAACGAAAGCTTCCAGTTTAGGGTGATATGGTTTCCTAACGAGAGAACACAGAGATTTAATGGTCAGCATGCTCCAAAGCAGTCCGCAATGGTTTCAGCGTCAGCAAGCAAAATCCCAAGTGTGGTGTGCCCGTCCTCCCCACAACAGGTACTCACTCAATCACTTCCAATTCCAGATTCCACTGAGGCCTGTGCATAAAAATCCCCACCCTGAAAGGCCAGCCTGTGTGCCTCTCTGCTGAAGCGCCCATCACTCTGGGCATTGGCTTTGTGCCCCATCATCTGGCTCCCAACCTGTGCCCCTCCAATTTCCCTCTCCAGGAGGCCACTGACCCTCAAAGGACAGTTGTGCCCAGGCCGTGAGTGCTCGATTTGCCCCTCCCCTGCCCGTACACATGCTGTCTGCCCCCGAATCCTGCAGACATGTCCCCCAGGGGCTTCACACCTCTCTCCCACACCCCGGCAGCCACTAGCTGGGTTCTGTCTCAGACAGCTTCTGTCAGACAGCACGGGTTCCCCTTTGGACTATCTGTGGCGTAATCATGCCCCTCTGATCTGCCTTCCCAGCCGCCAGAGAGATCTCCTTAAAAGGCAGCCCCACCGCAACACCGCTCTTCCACACTGCTGCCTTGTGGGAGGAGCCACGCTTGCAGGTCAGTCTGTTCTGGCCCCACCTCAGGCTGAGGCACAGGGCTGGCTGGCCCTCTCCACTCCGATGTTGTGCTCCGGCCACTTGCAGCCCACCAACTGACTTCCATTCCCCCAATAAGCCTTGTTCTTTCACGCTTCCAAGATTTTCCACATGCTGTCTCTTCCTCCTAGAAAACCTACCCCAACTTTTACCTGGGTAATCCTTAATCCTTAACTTACCTGACCCCTGGAAAGTCTCTTTTGAAGAAAATTAACTAATTAAGATAACCAAGGTCTCTATAGCTCTCTACAGTTCACTATGTATTTGCACGTGTATTTGCTCATTTCATGTGGGGTGGTAACAAATAGCAAAACAAAACAAAACAGAACAACAAAACCTAAAAACCCAGTATGTTTATGAGATCTGACTTAAAAAAAATTTATTTCTGCCATGGAGCACATGTAGTAAAACAAGATTTAATTTATCTTTCTAATCACTAATATACAATTTCCCTGAATAATGAAAGGATTCACGTATACATATTTCTCTGAATAATGAATTGACCTGTGAAGACACACACGCTTTGAATAATGAGATGACTTATGAATATTTATACCTTTTCTTTGAATAATGAAGTGGCCTATGAATACACTTTCCAGCTGAACAGAAGTGGACAGATAGAATAGCTCCCAACTAAACCAAATCAGTATATAAAAAAAACAAAGATAAATTGTTTGAATGGCAGATCCTTGCTGTCTGAAAGCCCAATTCATGTTGGCAATGGTTTAAAAATGCCTGCCAAAATATGTTTAATATTTTTCAAAAACATAAGGCTAAAAAAATCCATCTTTAAAAAAAATGGGTTTTGAAATGAGAGAATGCTAATCTTGTCGTGCAGTCGAGTCTGATAAATCACCCTGGCCTGCTGCATACAGAAGGTATGCCATTTTCCCCAAGGCTAAAACACAAATATTTGCAAAATTGGAAATGGAATTCCAATAGACCACAAGGCTGCCGATGTGCACGCACATAAACACAGGCTCTGTGTCAGCAGGCGTCCAAGGGGCTGCTGCGGCCGCTCTTTCAGGTGGGTGATGTCTGAGGATCTGGGAAAGCTCTGTGGCCAATTTTAAAAACAAAACTTCACTACTAGAAGTGTTTGCTGAGACATCCCGGGTTCTCTGGGAAACCTGACTGCTTCACGAGGTGTTTATTTCTCCCTGTGTTCATGAAAACTTGGTTTTTGGCAGGGCAAGATGAAGATTCATAGAAGAAAAACTTCACTCGTGGAAGAGAAAACAAATGGCTGGATCTCTTTAAGGGAAGAGAACCAGGTAACCCGAGATCCCCCACCTGTCCTGGATCTGAACAACCAGTCCCTGCCTGCCTAGTCCGCAGCTCCACCCTGGGAGCTGAGAGGGTCCCTAGCACGTGGCAGCTACTCCAAAAAGGCAGGTGAACAAATTCACCTGGGAAGTGACCTTCCTTCGCTGCTTCAGAAAAGTCCAAGCCTGCCATAACTGTAGCAATGAATGTGGCAAGTTCCAAGTGTTTATTAAAATGTTCAGATTTTGATGGAAATATTAAAAATACATACCATTGAGGGGGAGGCTGATAATTGTGATGAAGCCTCTCTTTAACCAAAGTTCAGTGAGTCTCCTCTGAACCCTGTTCCCACGGAGGCCTTGATTTTTGGACTGTCTTAACATCGCCCAGTTTTAGCAAGAATCCGCCTAAGTCGGTTTAACCAGCCGGAATCTCCCACTGTTGATATCGATCAAATTCCTCATCCCCAGGTGCTATCTGATCACTCTGGGATATCTTTAGCAAGAATCCGGTCAAGGTGATTTAGCCAGAATTAACCACCCTTCCGGCCTCCCCATTGCTCCTGATGTCACCTCAGAGGAATTTTCCATTTACCAACCCCCATCTTACTCTTTGGCTATAAATCCTCACTCATCCTTGCTGTATTTGGAATTAAACCCAGTTCTATACAGATGTCTCTTTTCCCCTTCTGCATTAGTTCCTGAATAGAATGTTTTTACTGCTTTAACTACTGCCTGGCTCTGGCTTTTCTTTTAGTTGTATACTAAAATCTATTCTCTTCTTGGGAACTTGGTTAGATCCCATTTCTGAAGTCCTAGTGGTTAGGGAGAGCCTCGTGACTCAGTGTTCGCCAATGGAGTGGAAGTGTTAGAGTAGGTAGCTAGATATTAATAAAGGAAGAGAGCAAAGGGAATCAGACATATTAAGCTTAATAAACTTGGGAGCTGAATTGGACAGTAAGTCTGCTTACTTCACTAGGAAGTTACAGCTTCACACACTCCCCAGGGAACCACCAGTTCGTTTACCGGGGGAGGGATAGAATGATGAAGGGGAGATTCCTCTCCTGGTCACAAGCCTGACAGAGGCCAAGATGGCAAAGGGGAGGTGCTTCCACTATGAGATATGCACAGTAGGAGCTAAAATGGTGAGCATAAGAGCCTGTCTGTCTAGGCTGGGAAAGGGATCAGATTGGATAAGGGACAGAACCACGGAAGATCTAGGAAATGGACTGGCTTACGGGGAAGAGCCCAGCACCAGCCTGTGAAAGCTTGGGAAGTTGATTGGTTAGTTGGATGAAGCGCCTAGTCCTTCCCAAATCCTAGATAATATAATCCCAGCTTAACAAAGAAGCTCACTCTGTTGCTCTATAACGTGTGCTCACCCTGTTCATTTGCGTGTTCTCTTTCCAAGCAGCCATGCAGGTCTAGCAGCTGGGTGGACTCCAAGCATGGGCCTGGGCACAGCCAGCTGGAGTGCAGCCAGGAACACAGACTAAGCTAGCCAGATGGTGACAAACAGTGGCCTGGACTGAGCCAATGGCACAGAACTTTTGGAACTTGGCCTTTGTACTGGGCTTGGTGAAGACAAGGTTGGACTTTTTCCATGATGGGATGGACAAAATGGGACACTAGGAACTCAGGGGCAGTCCTTTGATTTTGCTTCTGCAATGAATCTTACCACAAAACCTCAACCTCCCCTGCGGTGGGTCTCCTGAAATGCTTTTCTCGTGACCCTGTGAAAGGGCCCCATTTCCTCTGGCAACAGAAGGAAGTATGCTACTTCTGGGTTTAGGCTTTCAGACCATGGGTGTGTCCCATTCTCACTCTCTTCCCTCCCTGTGGCCGCTACTCTGGCACGGAAGCAGCCCAGGTTCAGTCACATACACTTCCCTAGGCTGCGGGGGGAAGAACACGTGGACAGAACCTGGAGCCTTGAATGACCAGGAGGAGCCTAGTCCTACAACCTGGAACATTCGTCTCAGATCTTCACACAAAAAAGAGACAGATTTCTTTGTTATTCAAGGCAATGCATTTCTGGGTCTCCTCCTTACCCTGACTAGTACAGAAATGACTGTGTCTGTGACAATGAATTTTTCTTCAGGAACCATTCATGTTTTTGTAACCTCATTGGAAATCTGCTTTCACACTGAAAATCCAAAGAATCAAAAGTGCCACTATTTTAAGCCTTCAAACCATTCACTTCAGAGTACTTATTTACATTTTTATATGCATTGTTTATACCTATGTATGCTTCAAAGCTTGAGACAGAACCCCAAGGCTAATCTGCACACCCACCGGAAGATTTATTGTGCTCCAACAGTAACCTGAGCAACTGCGGACTTCTGTACGGGACATAAGACCAGAGAAGCAGTATAAGACCAGGGACACTGTTACATGGCTGGAGACTTACATGAGTTCACACCACAGATTTTTAGAGTTTATGCTAATTAAAGAATTTATTATATTACTAATAAGATGAAGTTCCCAAAAGGATACACTCAATAAACTTTTCTCAGTGTTTAGCTTTCGGGACTTTTTGCTTTACTTGATGTGATTGCTTGCCTTCTCCCTGCTTCCTGAAACTCTCTCCTTCCAGAGCTCTCACACCGTCACGCTCCTGCCTTCTTCCCTGTTCGCCAGTTCATGGTCTCCTCTTGGGATCCTCCTTTCTCTCCGTGCCACTACAGGCTGGTGTTTCCCAGGACTGCTTTCTGTCCTGCCCTCACTCCAGAGGCTCTGTCTGTGATTCTAGTCAAGCCCACAGCTCCAACTGCGATCTACGTGGTGAACTCTCAAATCAACCTCTTTCTCCAGGCAAGGTAACTCCTAGGACCCACAACTACGCGACCTATAGTAATTTCTAGAAATAATCACTTGGATGTCTGATGACAGTTCAAACTTAGTGCTGAGAATTCTCCTCATAACTTCCCTCCCAGATTTCCCTTCTTCTGTGTATTGTGGGTACCACCCAATCAGAAACCAGGGCACCATCCCACCCCCTTCTCTTACCCGCACCAGCCTGTCACCAAGTCCTATTGATTCAACCTTGTAACTCTCCCAGATCTACCCCCACTCTCCATCTCTGCCATCACTCCCCAAATTCCAGCCTCCATCATTTATTCATTCAACAAACATTTAATCATGTACCTCCCATGTGCACTGACCTAGGCATCTGGGATACAGCAACATTGAACAAAAACAAAAATCACTGCCCTTGGGAGCTTACATTCTAGCCTGGGGAAGCAGGCAACTACAGTGAACCCTGTGTGTGTGTGTGTGAGTGTGAGTGTGAGTGTGTGTGTTAGAAGGTAAAACATGCTTTATGTTGATGCCTTTATCAAAAAGAGGAGCAGGGGCCCTGGTTGGTGTAGCTCAGTGGACTGAGCGCGGGCTGGGAACCAGAGGGTCCCGGTTCGATTCCCAGTCGGGGCACATGCCTGGGTTGCGGGCCAGGTCCCCAATGAGGGCCATGTGAGAGGCAACCATACATTGCTCTTTCTCCCTCCTTTCTCCTCTCTCTGAAAATAAGTAAATAAAATCTTAAAAAAAAAAAGAGGAGCAGGGTAAGGAGAACCTGGGAGACTTGGGCGAAAGGAGGAATGCATAGTAATTTGAACAGGAATGCTCTGATTATTAGTCTTATTGAGCAGATGACATTTGAGCAAAGACTTGAAGGATGTGAGTGAACTGGCCATCATAACGCTACCTGGGGCATAACTGTCTGGAGAGAGGACGCAGTCAGGGCAAAAGCCCCAAGGTGGCAGCATGCTCGCATGTGGGAAGGAGAGGCAGGAGCGGTGTGGCTGAAGGCAAGGGGGTCAGCAGGTGAGGTTAGACGAGGAAAGGGGAGGAAGAGCACAAGAGGCCTTGAAGGTCAATTTAAGGACGTGGGCTCTGCCCTGGCTGGTGTGGCTCTTGCATGCAGGGCAGTGAATTGCGTGCTGGCCTGCGAACCAAAGGGTCACAAGATTGATTCCCAGTCAGGGCACATGCCTGGGTTGCGGGCCAGGTCCCCAGCAGGGGCCGCTCAAGAGGCAACCACACATTGATGTTTCTCTCCCTCTCT
This sequence comes from Micronycteris hirsuta, assembly GCA_004026765.1. Taxonomy (NCBI): domain Eukaryota; kingdom Metazoa; phylum Chordata; class Mammalia; order Chiroptera; family Phyllostomidae; genus Micronycteris; species Micronycteris hirsuta. Next base: position 7,766 of record PVJI01026886.1, read on the forward strand.
TTCTCCCTCCCTCTCCCCTCTCTTAAAATAAAGAAAATATATATATTTTTTAAAAAGACATGGGCTCTGACTCTGTGAGGTCTTTTTCTGGATCACCACCCCCATAATGCTGTAGAAACCACCACCAGCTTCCACTCCATCCTCCACATCATGGTGGCCACAGATCTTCCTAACTCAGCCCTTCACTCCCCAGCTTCCTTGCTGCCTTCATGCTTAAGAGTCCACGCTCCTTAGCTAGACATCCAGAGCATCAGGTGACCTAGTCCCTACCCACCTCTCCACTCCATGCTCAAGCCTGTGGGTTGAACTGTCACCGGCCCACAGCTTTGCACAGGCAGGTGTCACTGCCCCGGGTACTGTTTCTCATCAGCTGCTACCTGACTTATTCTCGCACACCGGTTAGGTCCCTTTCTCTTGGTGGCCTTCCCTGATCTACCATCCCCCCTCTCCTCCCTGCCCTAAGCTGAGTCAGGCTGCCCCTCTTGCGGCTCATGCCACAAAATATGGGACCAAAACTACTTCCAATTTTCTTCTACTTCTTTCTCTAATACTGCTGCTGTTGCTACCACCTGTGCAGCTGCCACTCACCGGGGGCTTACCATGTGCCAGGTCAGTATCTCCAGAGGTGACTGGGCTTGCCGAGGGCAGGAACAGCCTTTCTCCTACAAATCCTTAGAGCCCACTCTCCCCCTCAATCCTCCAGTCCAGCCACATCCTCGTACTATCTTATTGTTACTCATACATGCCCGGCTCTTCCAGCCTCAGGCCCTTTGCACTTGCTGTTCCCTCCATCAGGAACACTCTTCCCCGGGATCCTCACAGAACCGGCTCCTTCTCTTCATTTAGGATCCTGCTCACATGAGCCAGGTACATGTGACAGTACCTGCTTCATGACAGGCAGTTAAAACTAAAGTTTATTGAATAAGTGCTGATCTATCAATATTCTTTTCTTCTTTGGACTTTGAGAAGAGTATGAAATTCATGTGCATGAATGTGAACTAAAAGCATTTACTACATAGCACGTCATTGGCTAAATAACGTCACTACTGGCTAAACACAGTCCTTTGAGGGTACAAAGAGCACCTTTGTCGTGAGGCACGTGGCGTTCACGAAGATGCAGCTTCCACTACACAGACCCCGAGGGCCATGCAGCGTGTGACTGTGAAGGGAAACACAGTCCCTTCACAGGGGCGGCCGACTTGTTCAGACATCCGGCTCCGCTCACTCAGCTCACCGAGTGGAGCAGACACTCTCTCCCTACACCAGAGTAGCAGGCGCACCCCAGGACCCACTGCCTTTTAAAAGGCCATGGAAATGAGGAACTCACGAAGCTGAACTGGCACCTGCGAAGGCAGCAGACACTGCTGGTGACCCCGATCCCACAGTCCCAGGGGATCCAGAGGCCCAACGTGGATTCACATCGCTGGGAGTCCTGCCCACTCTTGTGAGTAACAGGTCAATATTTCTTGTTTTTAAAGATGGAATTCATTAAATGACGTTAATTAATTAAACATGCATAGCCCACCCACTTTCTACAAAGCACTTAAAGTAGATCCTAAAAATACAGAATGTTTGATAAAACTAGGCCACTAGATCAAGGTCAGGGAAAACGAGGGCAGAGGCAGCGGGGCAGGTGATCCCCAGGAACTATGCCTCTCCAATGGGAGCCCAAGAAATGGCCCCTTCAGTGGGTCCTGCCATCGCTTGGACAGACAGAGGGGCCCTGTGGCCTGTCCTGCTTCATGACCATGACCACGACCACTCAGGGAAGGAGAGAGGCTGGGCCCCCGAAGACCTCCAGGCTGCTGTGGTACATGAAGCGTCACCCCCTCTCCAAGCTCTTGGTATGGACCGGGCTTAGTGCCTCACCCCTCACCTTAGTCGGACTTCCCAGGGGCGTGGGAAGGAAGGTATCACTGTCCCCGCGTTCCAGAACAGCGGACTCAGACTCAGGGAGGCAAAGTGATCTTCCCTACATCTAACAGGCTACAGTGGCCTCAGAGGACTCCCTGCCAAGACTTAATTCTGATAGGAACACACGATAGAAAGATGATAGGCCATTGTGACTTGTGATTCTCACTTAGATCCTCAACTCGTTCTGCAGCCAACCCCGCCCAACAACCATTACAAGGCAGGCTCCGCTGGCCTGGGCGACGTGGGGAGGATCAAGACCAATGCCCGGGAGAAGCCAGTGGGGGGGTGGGGGGGTGGGGCAGAGACAGTCGTGCTGGGAGGGCAGGCTGCAAGGTACCCCGGTGCGTGGGGGAGGCCCTGCACACTGCCCAGGTGGCCCTTCCCGATGGGTCCTTCTCCCAGGAACAGCCAGGGAGGCCTCCAGAGGCTTTGCATACCCAGGGACATTCTAGCAACAGCTGACTGGTCTGAGAGAAGACCCTGGTCTGAGCTGACCCTCTCAAATTCTCACTCCTGGGAATTTGAAGCCCAGAGAGAAAAAGAGGACCAGAAGCTGCAAAGAGCCAGAAATGGAGCATGGTCCTGCCCACGAAGTCTTTGAGGCTGTCCTGGGTCCGGCCAGCTCCGGGGCCATAGCCTACCTGTGCCCGGCTCTTCCAAGGCTGGATATCCAGCCAGCGTGCAAAGGCAGGGCTGTGCCAACTGTTAACAACACATAGAAACTGCTGTGCCTGATGGAGCAAAGCCACTTCCCTAAGCTGCCCTCCCTGCATGCCACCCTGTGCCCTCCTGCTACCCTGGCTGCTCCAGCCCATCCCCCTGATCCAGAAACCAAAGGGTTACTACCCAGCACAATGAGTGACCTCCACCCTTGCCCTAGTCCCCAGGCCTGTTAAGGTCTGACCACTAAATATTTTGTTCTGAGACCCTCCCTGCAGGCCCGCCTCTCCAGTTTGAAGTGAGGCAGTGGCTGAGCCTGATTCGAGCAGAGAACCCACCCTCATATACTGGGAGAGATTCCTAGAGGAGCCACATCTCTGGGAGCCTTGAAGGAGTTGTGGGAGTGGGCCGAGCTGGCACGGGGCAGGGGCAAGCCAAATGGCAGGTGCGAGGCCTGAAGGGGTGAGGGGGCTAGCAAGAAGAGGACATGGAGGGGCAGAGGGTCCCAGCGGGAAGGCTGGCACAGGAGGCTAGAGCCTGGAAGGATAAAGCAAGGGTCTGCGTGGCACCCAGACAGGGCTGGACTCCACCAGAGTGTTTTCCAACCCAGGGGACTCCAGGCGTGCCTCGCGCTTGCCGAACGTAGAAAAGAAAACACAAATACCCAGATTGCAAGTGTCATGACCCCTAGCAGGAAATGAAAAAATATATGAAAGCCTACAGTGATACAGTATTTCATGATGCTTTGACCAAAGATGGCTCATTAATCTTCTTCATAATACTGGGCAATGAGTAGGCTTGAGATTCAGAGCTGACCTGAAACTCCGGGTTCCCACTGCAGTCCACGTTGAAAGAACAGCCCTGGCTGCAGGGAGGCATTCTGTGGTTCCACCAGGAGCATTCCATCAAAATAACACCTTCCCCACTGAGCACTTACCTCCGACTCCTCTCCTCATTCAGCAGATTCTGCTCGGGACGTTGTGTGTCCCCAGACACGCGTGTGGAGGCCCGGCCTGTATTTCATTGCTAACTGTGCCTCCAGTTGTATAGCTGCGCCATTGTCACGGGCACCATTCCCACCCCTTTCATTTTCCACCCTGTGGGCTCTCAACCAAGAGCAGGCTGTAGCTATCTGAGGTGGTATCTTCCGTTTATACGGCTTTGCAAATAAAGGAGAGTGGGCCTTCCCTTCTCTCATCTCGCTTCTTCCTCGCCCCACCCTGCACGGTCAGCATCGTCTCCCCGCTTCAGAACTAGAAGGCTGAGGCTCAGAGGGACAAGGGACTGACCCGCTGCCCTGAATGGAACAGCCTAGCCAGGGTCCGAGCACTCCTAACCCAGTGCTCACTGCACCATGTCGCGGCCATTGCTCAAACCGAAAAGCAGCGGGTGGGAGAGGGGGCCTCAGACTGGCCAGGGCTTTATCTGCTGTGTGGCCTCACACAGGTGTCCTCACCTCTCTGGGCCTCTGTCTTCTCAGCTGTGGGACCTCGTTAACATGCAGGATTGTTCTGAAGATCAGACTCAGTCCATGACGGGTCACGCCCCAGCCTGTCCCTCCCCCGCCAGCATTTTGATTAGGACGGACACAACAGATTCTTGGAAAAGAACTTTTAGAAAAAGTGCAATGTACCTGTTAGCCACTAGAGTGCAGTCAATTTCTGGTCGCTTCGTTTTGGGAATGACATACAGTGGGTATCTGTCCCCATGACGAATGAACACATGCACTGAGACCAGCTTAAAATGATGTGGAGCGTGACCTGCGAGAGACATAGAAAGAGAGACAGACAGATACACTGTCTTGTGATCACTCAGGAAGTGTCAGTCCATCTCACTTGACAGAAGTGAGGAGGGGTAACTGCGGGGGAAGGGTGCCGTGTTTGGGTGGGGGTGGGTGTCTCTGAACACACTCACAGCAGGGCAGAGGAGCAGGAGAGGGCTGATTCTGTCCTCGACCCGCAGAAGTCACTGGGAGGCTCTGGGGGTGTGGCTGGGGGCTGGAGGCCAGTGACACGGGGGCAAGAATGCTCCTGTGGCCTCATTCACACCCCAGACTAGGCGGGGGCCACAGAGACACCGGACTCGACGGCTTCTGCTTTAAATCCTTCACGAACAAGTAGGACACAAACGGATTCAACATCATTTTCTGATTCACTCTCAAAAAAGCAAAATTCAGTGTAGAAAGAATTTTCCCACATCTTTGCTGCAAGACACCAGCAGGGTGTCTTAAGCCCCCGGAGAGCCTAGCTGGAAAAGCTGGAGGTGACACTCTAGGGCTGAGGAAGCTAAGACGGGGGACCTCGTTCAGGAGCACAGCCTAGTAGCAGGGTTGGCGCCCAGGCCGGCGAGTTCCTCACCACCGGGCTGTGCTGCTTGAATTAGAACCAGTGCCCGGGGGGGTGTCCGTCCATGTGCCACGCTGGGCAGTGCAGGCAGGCCTACCTTCCATGCTGCGCTCGGCCACGCTGGGAATGTTGCAATACAAGAGAGCTTCGTAAACCGGGTCTGTCCCGGGGGGCTCCGTCACGGGATCTGGCATGATTCTCTTTCGGCTCTTGCTGCTTGCTCCATTCTTAGCCACTGACACCGGGATCAGGTGGACTGCAAGGAAAGCCAAGCAGGTCACAATACACGCGGTCACAGGGCCCACCGGGCCAGCTGGAGGGGCACAGGCTGTGGCGGGATTTTCACCTTGAGTGACTATTCTTTCCCTCAGCATAGACTTTGGTGGAGCAAGAAGTCAGCTTCCCTCCAAGAACTGTTCCTGGAGCTCCCACGATGCCTTGCCTTTTTCTTGATGCCACGTCCTGTCCTCACTGATAATGATGCACACGGGCGGGCCGCCCACAGAGAGGGGCCTCGCTCAGGGTGGGGACAGAAGGACTCATGCAGTCACTTCATTCAAACAGACGACCTTCCTAACACCCTCTGAACTCAAGTAAATACTGAGGAAGAAAACCACCACCTTCTGAGTGCCTGTGAAGAGCTAGACACAGGTGTGTGCCACTTCTCATTTAATGCCACCTGCCGTGCACTTTGTGGCCCCCAGAGTCCGGTCATGGGCGTCCGCTCATAATCCTCATGAAACCATGTCAGGAGTGGAGAGCCACAGGCCGGGGGCAGGGGGCTGAGGCAGCTGCCAAGGTGTACGTGGTGGCTGGAACCCCATTTTAAGCTCACTCCTCCACCTCCAGGCCAGGTGCCCCTACCACATAGTTTTTTGCATGTCATGCGTGGGCTCCAGGTTTGCCCATCTCGTACCCCTCTTTCAGTTGGTGAACCCCACCCCCAACCAGGTAGCTCTGGTTGAACAGTCAATTACAATGTCCCTGGCCTCTGGGAGTGGACATGTGATTGGATTCAATGATGGGGCCACTGGATTCCTTTTCCTCGAGAGAGGTGCTGTGCAGATGCTGGGAAAGGGTCTTCTTTTCTGCTAGATACTGGTCTCTAAGTATGCAAACTTGGGGCAGCCCAGCCATCTTCCCTCCATGGCAAGCCTTTGTCTGCAGGAGAAGAGAACGATGCTGAGTAGAGCCAAGCCTGACCCACGAATGAAGAGAGCTGATCAGAGAGAGAGAAAGTGGACCTGAGGACATCCTCCTTCGTGCCCCTGGGCCACGTGTGGCTGAGCCAGAACCTGTCTTAGATATAAGTTGAGAAAGTCTTCGTTTTGCTTAAGCCAGTTTGAGTTGGGTGTCAGTTACTTTCAACCAAATGAGCCCTGATTAATACACTTTGTCAGTTACCATATTTTGCTGTGTATAATGTGTACTTTTTTGCCCAAATTTTTGAGGGAAAAATAAAGATGCATATCATACACAGGTAGTACTAATTCTGTATCTATAGAAACATTTTTAATTCTTTTATTTATGCTTATGCATTAAAAATGTAACTCTAAAAAGAAATAATGATATCCATATGCAAAATAATACCCTAGAATACAAATATCAGTTTTCTTTCTAAATATAAACAAATCAAAATTGAATTAAAAAATTAAGATGAAAGATTTTTATCCTGAAAGTTTGGGCCAAAAATGTGGGTGCGCATTATACAAGGCAAAATACAGTATTTAGGAGCAGACACAAGCCCATCTTCTGGGTCATGGCCCTCCACCTTCCCATGTTGGGGAACCAGGGGGATTGGCGGCATCACAGATTTTCTGGAACTCCCTACACAGCAATAGTTGTATTTTAGCATCCACCAATGGAGGAAGTACACAGAAACAGGTGTGCCCATCAACCATTTAACTTCTAAAAAGTTTATTAATCACCAGCCCGGCTGGTGTAGCTCAGTGGATTGAGCGCAGGTTGGGAACCAAAGGGTCCCGGTTCGATTCCCAGTCGGGGCACATGCCTGGGTTGCAGGCCAGGTCCCCAGTGAGGGCCATGTGAGAAGCAACCATACATTGCTCTTTCTCCCTCCCTTCTCCTCTCTCTAAAAATAAAATCTTTAAAAAGAAAAAAAGTTTATTAATCACCATAATATGTTACAGATGCCCACATTTGAACAACAGCGAAAACACGGCCCAATCACCAGTCTGAATCTATTTCAATTCCCTAATTTCTTCTTAGAAATTCTTCTAAATATTTACAACTTCTCTTTGGCAAACAAATGTTATAAACAAGCGTAAAAGACAAGCACTCCATTGAGAGGAAAGTATTTACAACGTACATAACAGGAAAATTGTTAATATCCCAAGTGCATACCAGGTCCTATCACTGAAAAATCAGTAAAGGATATGAACAGGCTGGTTACAGGAAAATAAATACCAATGTCAATACCCATATGAGAAAATGTTCAACATTATTTATAGTTACAGAAATACAAAATAAAACAACAATAGGACAGGACCCTCCCCATCAGACTGGAAAACCATATATTGCTAATAACAGCGGTGCTGGCCCGGGTGTGAAAGCTGCCCTTCCGTGCACCCAGGGCCAGAGCGGCCCCTGGAGCGACCCTTGGAAGGAGCATCTGGCTGCAGCCACCAGAATGTTACCTGTGCTTCATTCCCGGTCCCAGAGTTACACATCTCGGAACCTATTCCACAAAGAAATGGATCCCCATCACAAAAATATATGGCCAAAGAGACTCACTGCAGTGCTGTTTATAATACTAAAAAGAGGAAATAACTTAAATATCTCTCATCAGCAGAACGCAATGCTACATGGTCAATGTGGAGTATTCTGTCATGGTGACAAAGAATGGAAAAGAAGCAGAGATAAATGAAGCAGATAAACCAAGTCACGGGGTATTTACACAATCCTCTTTGTGTAAAGAAAATTCAGACTATAAATGTATGAATACACAGGCATTTGTTTATTATGCAAATGCACAGGAAAACGTCTATGAGGGCAACCCTCGCAATGCAGCCGTGGACCCCTCTGGGGAATGGGCAAAATGGGGGGCAGATATCTCCACTTGTTTTCTATCGCTGTCTACGTTGTTGTACATATCCACGCATACACATATGTATATATATTTACAGTAAGCATGTTGCATACGTTCTACATGTATAGGAATATATGTTATTTCTATAATGTCTACATCTACTTGTGTTAAGATAGCAATCACAGAGCTATGGAGTTGGCTGTTTATCAATTCAAAATTACCCTTTAGTTCATTCTGAGCCATTTTCTTCCCAGCAGCCGGAAGGGGCCAAAACTGACAGCACACAGCCCCGGTGTGCTAATGCATTGTGGGGGAATTGGCCCCAGAGCAAGGGAAGAAGGACGTAGATGTCCCAAGGCGGCATCCCAATGACTCAGCTCTTCTGGCTGTGTGGCACCCCTCGGTCCTTGACTCTACTCTTTTATGACATGGTACCAGATTCTGGCCCCTGGGCCATGCCCGCGGGGGCCTTCCCTTTGAGTCTGGGCCAAGGAGCAGTAAAGCTGAGGAGACATGATGATGTGACACAGGGCACAGGAGCATGGTCCCTGGGTGTCCCAGAGTCCCCACAGCTTGCTGGTTTATCTGTAGGCACACAAGACGAGACTGTTGGGGTTACCGCTTGGGAACTGCTATAGGCTGAATGTGTCCCCCCAAATTCACATGTTAAAGCCCTAACCCCCAATGTGATGGTATCTGGAGTCGGGTTAGGTCCTGAGGGTGGCTCGCTCACGAATGGGATTAGTGCCCTTGTGAAAGAGACCTTAGGGGGCACTTCCACCACGTGTGGGCACAGCAAAAAGCAGCCTTCTCACTGGACACCGAATCTGCTGGCGCTTTGATCTTGAACTTCTCAGGCTCCAGAACTGAGAGAAATAAATTAAGTTTTTGTGCCAGCCAGTTTATGGCATTTTATTAAGCAGCCCAACGTACTAAGAGGGGAACTGTGGTAGTTGGGTACAAACGACCCCCCCCCCACCCCGCGACCCAAGGAAGCAGTGATTTGGAAGCCATGGAGCACAACAGGGGGATGATCAGATGACCCATCCAGAATGACTTCATCTGCTCCTTCCTCTGGCATCTGGGCTGTCAGCCTCACCCACCTGTCGCTGGGATCACCCTGTGCTGATGCCTTCCCGAGTCACCAGGACACGAGAGTCCATCCACGTGGGATCCTTTAAGGGCTCCTGCAGATACTAGACACTCAGGGGAGGTTCTGATGCACAGAAGCCGTGGGGTCACACGTCTCCCCAGCTCCATCTGTCTGTCCTCCACCCCCAACTCAGTTCTCATTGTCCTGAACTGCTCAGAGCCACCCCTGCTCCCACAGGATGTTTCTCCCCCATGCTTGCAACCCTACCCTCACCCCGCCTCTGCTCTCCAAATCTGGCCAACTCCATAACTGATCCCAAGGGTCGCCTCTTCCGGGAAGCCCACTCTGAACCTCCAAGTAGTTTTGACATCCCTCTTCTAAGAGCCCACCCAGTTCTTGCTGCCATCCTGGCTCACACCGCAGTACGTGTAAGCAGGAGTGTCCGGTTTGTCAGATGCCACCCCAAACATCCAGAGGGCCAGGGCTATGGCTCTTGCATGTTTATAATTCCCCTGTCAGCCAGCACAACACAGGCCCTTCATATGTGCTTGTTGAACTGACGGTCTGAGCCAGGCACCGTGCTCCACGCTTTTTGGTGAAATACTCGACTCCTCACATGGGAGCCCCGAGGGAGAGGGGTTAGCTGTGCAGCTGGGGGTGGGGATTATCAGGCAGCTTCCTTGAGGAGATACCCAAGCTGGGCCTGGAAGGCAGAAATGAAGCTGGCAGCATGGGGAAGAGGAGGGGAGGTCTGTGCAGCAGGGGCAAGCATAGCAGAGAGAGGCAGCAAGCCGGCTCAAGATACCCCTGGAGGCCCAGTCCAGCTGGCCCCGCCAGGGCTGATGTGCAGGGAGCCCTGAGAGGGGCTGGCTGCAAAGGAGCCCAAAGGAGCAGCCCCTGAGCGGAAGGCTGCCTGTACCCTGGCTGCATCAGCTCTCCCAGGTGGCAGCCTGGGGCTTGGGGCTCCAGGACATTGCTTTCCTGACCAGCCTTGCCCAGGTCCCCAGCTCCTCCAGCTCCTCCAGCTGCCCTGTGGAACAAGGAGGAACTCTGCTGAACCCAAGCAGATGACAGCAGCTCAGATGCCATCAGGCAAACAAATGGACGGTGGGGGCATCAGAAGAGACATCAGGCAGGCAAATTAATGAGTAATGAGTATAGGTGCAAAACAAACCACAAATCTAGATGAGGCCCTGGGGCCACTGAATAACAGAATAGGGGGCATCTTTGTTAATAATTAACGTGGCACCTACGGGCAGGCAGTTTCTCTGTGGTGTGACTCCCAAGCAGACGAGAAGATCCTGTGAGCCCCCTGTGTGGCAGTGATTTCCACACGTGTGTAAACACGCAGTCCTGAGAATTTACACGTTTTGAGCACAGCTCCGTGTGATTCCTGTGTGAGCAAATGTGGATCATGTCTGTGGGATGGGAATTCTCTAATAGGAATTTGGCAAAGGTGTATCTTAAAAAATTCTGGCTTGCTGATCCTTGGATATTGCTTTCACCTGGTCGTGTCTGCCACCGGATATGAATCTACATCTCAATGCCTTGCTAATGAGTAATCCTACCCCTGTTCTGCTTAAT